>JACBWW010000048.1:3491422-3532444 GCA_020086605.1 Lanius collurio
TGGACACCCCTTTCCTAGCCTAGGAGATACAGGCAGTTGTAGCATTCCCTTTCACTTTCACTACCTCCCTGCAGCATTTTCTTATAAATAAACACTCCCCAAGCCACCCTTCTCTAGCCAGGAATTTATTTATTTTCTAAACAATTTGGTTTTCTTTTTCTCTGAGGCTTTGGTCAAGCAAAACACACCTGTTACCCTGGCTGGAGACAAGCAGGTGCCTGTCTCACAGTTAATAGTTTGCTGCTTTCTTCCTTGTTACTTGACTTTTCTCTGGAGATCCTCATCTCTGCCATTGTTTTGTTTCTAGCTTGATTTTACCCTAGAAGCCTCTTTGATTTAATTCTCTGTAGTCAGGTGGAATAACACCAAGTTAGAAAATGTAGGTACCTACTGCATTCAGAGAAAATAATACTTCTATTCCCCTCATTAATCTCAGAGGGGTTTATGACTCAAAAGATAAAAGAAGTAGAAAGCATTTACGTTAAAGACTGTGTTCCAGAAGGGGATTGTAAGGCAGGATTTTTATTGAGGACCTGCTATCCCCTACATAGATCAGTAGTATGTGTTCCACTACTGATGGGGCATGTGAGCCTTATTTTTCATCTCTTTCTTGCTTCAGATTCTGCACTCCTAGACCCCTCCTCAAATGTCCATACCAAGTTGTATTCTACAATGGTGAGTGGTATTTTGCTCACCTGCATGCATTTCACACCTTCAGCATGTGGAGCTGTTTACATCACATTCACTGCTTTAATCAGTGGTAAAACCTGTATAGGTGTCTATTCTGCCACGGCCAATCCGAGCATGTCCACAGACTCATCTATTTGCATCCTGAGTCCACCCACCTTGCTTTTACATCAGGAATGATGTATACTGCACTGTGTCTGTTTTAAGCATTTTCCAGCTGGTAAGGGCTGCCCAGCTGACACTGACCAAGGAAGACTCTCATGACAGGTGGTGATGGTGTGGCAGTGTGGGTCATTGAGAGGTTGGAAGAGAGCTAAAATGCTGCATATCGCATTATCTGCTAGCTTTTCTAATGACATGTACTGCCCCTACCCTTGTTTGCTGCTGCACATGTCCAGGAGTCAAGTGTCTTTTATAACAGCACATGTCACTGAACTGTGCAGTCACTGAGGTTAGAATTTGAGTGGGCACTGGGAAGTGTGCTCCATCTTCTTGCAGAACTACTTAGAGTCACTAGACACTGGATGGGAAAAGTGCCCCTTAGATTTCTTCTGCTATCCCATGAACACAAACACAATCCTACTGTTAAAATTGACATCTCTCTCTGCGCCAGATGGACCTTCTTTACTACCCTACTCTAACAGAGGTCTTGGCTCTTAAAATCTGTATATATTCTGTTGGTATGGGTTGGCCCATATACACACAATATATAGATATAAAAGTGAATGCTTCTGCAGCTGGATTCACTGCTGGTAAGCTTTTCCATAGTATAGAATTAATTTTAGAAATGTAAAATTCAGATATGTAAGAGCTTGAAGTAAAATCCACAGAGGGATGTTCAGGATTTAAACCCCTCCAAAGTATAAAACAGTGTTAAATATTTCATATCAACAGTGTGATCAGAACAAAACCCACCAGTTTAGGGAGGTCATACCGCCCTGGTTGGCTAAACTGAAACATGTAGAAGAGAAATGTGTTTTATATCCCTGAAGCTCAAGGCCCTGCTCAATGAGGGGCCAACATCAGCCTGAACTCACAAGATACCTGCATTATATCCCTTTCAAAAATCAGTCTTTCTTGCAAAATATCTTCACAGTTCAGGTTTCCTGTTCAGTAGCTAGAAGACCCACTTTAAAGAAGATGTGGATTTAATTCCCCTTTCATTGGCAGAGGTTCAAACCCACTGTTCCCACCTCTCAGGGGACATACTAATCAATGAGCAAGCATCTGTTCGGGGTAAGGGGGGGAGGGCGTCCTCCACTTCCCTTCCTGGTGTCCTCCCGCTACACTGGAAGAAGATGTCATGACTAATCGGGCTCAGTAGCTAAATCACCCACCTGAGAACAGGGGAGGTTCTGGTTCCTCCTCCTGGCTCAAAGGCTGCTTCTGCAGCAAGCAAGATGTACTTCATGTGAATATGTTTCCACACCTTTAGGTACATGAAGAGCTGTGAGCTCAGTGAACTCTGGGTGAACACCCACAGATCCATATCGATGCATGCAAGGGCATGTGTGTGTATGTGTATGTACAGACATGAAATTAACACCCTTGAATCTTTTTACATATAGTAAATATGGCAGTAGCACTGCTAGATAATAATACTATTTAAAAATCCCAGTGAAAATATTTGTGACCAAAAAAAGTTATTTGTTTTTTTTTTTAAGACAGCACTTTTGCACAGAAAAAAAAAAAAGGAAAATAAAATGTCAAATTTTGATTACTAAAGACTGGAACAAGATCTTACTTTGCAGTTGGCATGACAGAAAAAAAGACTGAAATATCTTGAAAAAAGTAAATAAAAATATATGTTTTTTAGGGAAAAAGTGTGTATGGGTAAAGACTATATTTTTGTTAGAAAAGGCATTACTTATTGAGGGTAATGCCATGAAATTAACTGTGGTGTATCTTCGGGGAACATAGAAAATATGATGTGCTGAGTTTTTGTTTTGCCTATAAAGTCCCAGAGATAAAACACTGGGAGTTGGACAGAATAAGCCCAACTTTAAGCCATGGTATGTGACTCACCATTGTGTAATTTGGTAATTTCCCTCCCAAAAAACACTAGAGGTGAAATGCTTTTAAAAGAATTTTGAAACAATTATAAATATTACAACTGTAGGAAATGGTTCTAACTTTTCTAGTACCTATTAGTGATCACATACCTCATTTCTGTGTATTAACCTACCATAATGAGGTTTTGTTAACCCTTTGTACAGCTGAGTACCATGACGTTTTATGTACCACCTTGGACTGTCATATGGTTGACTTAGCATCGGTGAGCACTTCACAACCACAGATTCATTTTCCTCAATTTGTTAAGTGGCTAATTATAAAGGTTCACAAAAGAATTGACACAAGGGAAGGAGACAGCCATACTTCTGTCAGCAGCCCCATGAGGCCTGTACAAGTGTCACTTGTGAAACAGAGCACAAATTAAACAATGGCTATAATAAGATCTAGGGGCTGGTGGATAATGAAAGAAAACTTCCTGTGTAGATGCAAAACAGACACTAAATGGGTTTTTTTTATGTTTGACAACAGGGCCCTTATGTAACTCTTCATGAATTCTGAGTCTGCCGTTAAGGTAATGTTCTTGGACTAGACTAGATGGTAACAAGCTAAATAAAATGACTACTATTTATTTTGTGTCTGTGACTGTGATTTCCAATTTAATTTCCATACTGTAGTATATCAATAAAATTTTTTAAAACAGATTACAGTGCATGCACTCTTTCCCAAATAAGTAGATATTTAGGAATTTGCTAGCAGATATGACTGCAAAATTAACAGTATTGAATTTTAAGAACAAACGCAATCAACGTGTTAGCAAATCATTCACTCTATCTACACTCATCTGCTCCTTATTACAAATAGCTGAATTTAAGGTAAAGAATAAATTTAGGCAGCAACCTTTTCCTCAACTGCAAGATTTCTATACAGTAAATTGGACTTTATTTTGTTGTTTTAAGTATTTAATTAAATGGAATTAAAGTCTTTTTTGTTTCTCCCTTTCACTATAATGCTGCTACACTCTATGCATAGTGTTTGCATCATTATGTAAGACATTTGCAAATATGGTATGGTGTGTTTGCCTATGGGAAAACCCTCTCTTCTAATGTATTCATGAAAGATAAATTAACAGTGCTTTAGGTATGATAGAGAGATTCATACTATACTCTATTATAAAGCTGATATTAAAAAGCAAGCTCATCATTTAATAAGAAAAATGTTAATCTTTCACAATCATGGCAATATGTTTTATTTCTGAGAATGCCTTCCCTCCACCATTGTCTTTTTATCAGTTATAATTTTAGCTTACCATTTGTATTAGGCTGATATCTAGATAACAGTCAGGACACCATTGTGCTGACACTGTACAATGACAGCATCCCTACCAGAAATACCTTTGTTTCTATTTTCTTTTTTCTTCTGAGTTTCTTTCTTCCCTTGATCTTCCCCTTTTTTTCACAGTATAGACCCCAAGCACATCTCCTCCAGGATGCTGATATAATACTTTTGCCAGTCTCAATTAAAAAAAATAAAACAAAACCAAAGTAATCCCTCAACAACAGGTATGAAGCAATTTTCTGCAAGATGATGCAGTTCCTGATTTTCTGCAGACACCTAATTTTCAGGTGGCAAAATTTAGGTGTTCTCTGGCCACCTGGTCAAAAATGCTAGAAACCTGCCTGTAGGACGCTATGTGTCACAGTTACATTCTGCATTTATGGTTCTCTGGCAGATGCACTGATTTCCTTGGCTCCATCTATGCTCTTGTACCAGCTGAAGTCTCAAATTGCACTGTAGCCCAAACTACCCACCTGTCACCACCATGTTGGTTCCTGTGCCCACCCTACTCCAGAGCAGACCAACTGCCCTCTCCAGCAAGGATGTCCAGACACAAGGTTCCAAATCTTGCATTCAAATACACTGACACAGGCAACCCAGAAGCCATTAGTTTCAGCTCCTTCACTCTGAAGAGTAGAAACACAACACAGCAGAGCTACCTTGGATTTCATGGAGACATGCAGTGGAACAAGGAAAAAGGACTACATGGGTGGATTATATTGGGCAAGGGCAAACAGAAATCCAAAAGTCTGGATCCTTTGTCTGTCCTTTCACATGCAGGGTTCTTATCTATTTGTCTTTCTTCTTCCATATGTATCTCACTGTCGTCTTCTGGATGCTTGCTGGTACCACGTCTCTAGATCCATTCTGTCTCATACTAGCACTCCAAATTTCTCATTCACTTATTTTTAATTTCACGTAATCTGCACCAATTTCCTGCACATAATCCCCCGGGTTATGTACAACAGTCAGCGAGAACATCCTCTGTGGAAGTACCCTGCAGTTAAATACATTTTCTTACTGAAACAGAAAGATTTAGCAGACACTGTTGGTATCCATGATATTTTTTTCATTAGTAGATTTGGACTGACAATCTGTATCTGAGGAGAGAACCAGATTCAGGACCCTGTACAAGTACAGTCAGAATAAACTGTTTCACCCCACATGCTTTGGGGACAGCCTATGGAAAGACCTAAGGTTTCTCATAGCACACCAGGGCACTAATGGGTTATTATACATCCTGACCTGGGAACTAACAAACTTTCTCAACTCACAAACTTCTGAAATGAGAAGAACTTCAACTTTTTTGATTGAGATCCTGAACACCTTTGTAAGTGTGTTTTCTCCCTACATTTCACTTATGACTGTTTTTTCAGAAAAGGAAGTGCATCATGCTTTACAAGCACACTGGCCCAAACATAATTGTTAAAGAAAATACAGAAAAGACATAGAAGATAGTCTTTATACATTGATTTTTTCATCTTCATATTGTATGTGTTCCTCCCTGTCTTCCGCTGGTTCCTGTTTCCTCACTGTCTGAGGCATGTTGTTCTCTTGTCAATAACAACCCTGAGTATTAAAGGTAGAAAATCCTTGGAGTTTGCCTTTTGGTTCCTCATCCTGTCATCTTTTCTCACGTCACACTGATGCCTTTTTGGACTTGTTTGGTAGACTTTCCTCACTTGCCAAAAAGTGACATAAATCTGAGCAACCTAATGTGTGAGTCTGATTTTTAAGGATGCAAGTCATCTTAACTCCAGCTAGAGCATGCTTTAAAGGAAGGTCATCTTTCCCTTACAAGTCAAGATCAACATGATATCCCAGCCTGGGTTTAGGTATAGCTAACAAAGTCTTAAATCTTTGGGTACACAGAAGGTTTTTCACCTGATACTTTGTCAAATATTGAAGGAGAGCTTTTTGAAATAATGGAATTATTGCCATAACCTAGTGTGGCAATTTTACTTTTTATGCTAGGACAAAAAGGGCTTAAGGAGTGTGGGATGATAGCAAGTCTTGATTAAAAGCCCACACTAAAAAGATTTCCAGATTTATTCTGCAATTTAAAGTAATGATCAGTATACGTTTTACAGAAAAAGGCACTAACTCTCAGCTTTCTATTTTTCAAGGTAGATTATATAATAATTGAAATTTTTAATTAAATGTATATTTGGATAGGTGTAGACTGCATGTAAATACACAGGCCTGATTCATGCAATTAAAATGCTTGTCAGAGGAAAGACAAATTGTTTATCGTATATAAAAATCTATTTAACATAGTTCACATTTGCCTTTAAAAAATATCTTTAAATATGATCTGGCATATAAACTGAACTCCAGTGGGACTATAAGGTCACTGTACAGAACTACAGGTGGAAGAACCTGGCATGCCACAGCTATCAAAGGAAGAAATTCAGAACTTCATAGACAACTCACTATCACAGTTTGATAAGCATACCTGATACATAAAATCAGTTTCGTATCTGCCTAACCATTTATAAACGCAGTCACTTGCATGACCATCAACATGCATGTTCACTCTAAATGAATGCACAAATAACTGCACAATCACTTCTGTACATTGTCCTGAACCTTTATAACATTAGGAATTGGGACTATGAGTTTTTTGTCTAAGTGAATATTCACTGCCCTAAGTTACATGGATTCATTTCAGCTTTGTATATACATTCAAAATAAATGAATTTGCATTTTTAAAAAGTAAAACCGTCAACAACCAAATTAATAATACTTTCATTAAAAATATATTCTAAATATTCTCTGGGTAGCATTTGAATTTGAAGCCATCATTAGTGGATTCTGTTTCAGCTTGGAGTCTTTTTTTTTTTTTTTGTAATGTCTATCCTATTCATTTTAAATTTTGAGCATCGCAGTGTTTCCACCACTATTTGAACCAAGCTATTATTAAGGGATTGAAGTTTTCTGGTGAATGAAGAAGTCCAACTGCTTTTCATGACAAAGTTGGTAATTAGAAGGCCAATTTAATGGTGAATCAGGCAGAAATATTCAAACCATGACAAATTACTTTAATAATACAGCTTGCAATGCTTGAACAGAAATAAATTTCACTTCTGAAACTCTCGCCTTTTTCTGCCTGCCTGGAAGATAAAACTGTCCAGGAGGTATTTTGTACCCTTTATTCAGTAAAGCTTTTACTAGAACTTAAGCAGGCCAAATAGCTTGCAAATGCAAAAACATTATTCAAGTTCTTATGATTTTTTTTACCTGAAGGTAGGCTGTGTTGAGAATTCTGTATAAGTCAAAGATTTATTTTTTTTACATCCTGCTTAAACACTGCAATAGTGTTTTATTGTTTTATCTCTGACTTGAAGCATTAGCAGTAGTCCACATTGGCTTCAAAACTGAAAGCTAATTTCAGTGTTTGTCATAAGTTTGTTAAGGCCACATGCATTCCACAGTTTGAAAAATTTCATTATTCTGTCCATGCTGGGGCTTCGTAATTGGATAGTAAGGATGTTCAAAGACTAATTTAGTGAATTGCACAATATTTTAAATGGAATTATGCAGGTTTATGGGGCCTCAGGGGATTGAGCTAGGAGCCTCTTGAGAAAATCTGTTTATCAGTAAATGATATTAGCAGCTTTCACCTAGCTTTTGTCTTCATTAAATTGCTGCTCTTCCAATTGAGGGTCACATCTGAGGACTGCTTTGATAATTTGTCATTATTGTCTTGTTTATTGGAGCATAAAGTTGATACAGCAAAGGTTGTGCAGTTTATATACAATGTGCAAAGAAGTTTTACCTACCAGCCCTGCTAATCTTGTAGCATAGCAAAACATGTCAGGACACAAGAAATTGTAACTTGTCCAGTACTCTAATATATTCTAAATCAGCATGACCCCTGTATTTAATTTCCTAATATTTTCTAATTGAATGCAACATTTTATGCTCCAGGTTATATCAGATTGTGTTGTCTTTCCTTCTATCATTTTAAACTGATGGTCTAAATATTTCTTTTCTTAAAATGAAGCAATTTTTTTTTTTTTTTTTGTTCGTGTGCCCCTTTTCCAATACTCTGGATTTACCCTTGTGTAAATGTGACCAGTGTTTGTCCCATCTATTGAATTTAATTTCCCATAAAATAGTGCATGCAGCAGACTTGGTCTATATTTTAAAGCATAAAGGCCACATTTACATTATTGTTTACAGTATAGAATTTCAGTAAAAAGTCATTTCAATGCTTCTATTTATGGGAAGAATAATTGTAGATCCTGGCTGTATAATGCAGATATTTTTTTTTCCTTTCATGTTACCAGCACCATAGAAAAATTGAAATTTCTCTAACAGTAACTATAGGTGAGATGCATCAATGCTATAGTCTATATAGATTGAGAGACTATTGCCCAGCCTTAGTCATGTGTCTTCAGGCCTCCTGTCAATGAATTATGTATCAAATTTTATTTATGTGTAGGGATCATATACTTTTTATAACGTATGAATTAGGCTTATTTAAACCACTTGAAAAGGCTTGGCAGTATTGCTACATTTTTTATGATTAAATTATCCTGCAGCCTAATGTGTGAATGAATGAGCACTCTTTTGGTTATATTTTATACTAGTTTCCCAAGTAAAACTGAAACTTCCAAACTGAAAATTATGCAAGTTTCTACCTAAAGCATTTAAGTGTGGGATAATTTGAGGGGTTTTTGTTTGTTTCTAGGAATCAGTCATAAAAAAAAAAAAAACAAAAAAAACCCAACAAATAAATTTTTGGGGTTTTTTTTTTAACTAAAAAGAAAGTGCATCCTTGACAAGCACTAATCTTCATCAGTAAGTGTCTACAACCAAGTCAAATGAAACCCTTCTTACTGAAATATGTTTCTTCTTAAGAAACTGCACCTGAAATATGATTCCAATATCAAACCAGATTTCACTGTTTTATGATATTTCAATGTACAAAGCAAAAGGCTTGAGCCTCAGTTTTACATTGTTGTGAAGAGGATTCAGATGTCAGAAGAAACTCAGGGAAAAAACTTATTATTATCCCTATTCATGATTGGATGCTCCAAGTAGATCCTTCAGCCTGAAGGGTTAAGCTTGTGTGGTCTGGAGACATTGTGGTGAAACATCCTGTGAAATTTCTTACATTTCTAGATGGAGAATCCCAAACTACCACAGCAGTTGGTAGGTCACACTTTGTTGTCATACATAAGTGCTTTGTGCATCCTGGCCACAAACCACCAGTTCATCCTTTCATCCTTTCTCTTTTTCTCTTACTATTCCATGCACTGTTTTCCTTCCCTGCATGATTGCTGCTCCTTGAGACACCCACATTTTATATCCCCATTTACCCTCTCAAATGAGCTCAATATGTTTTCCCATCTTAATTTATTATACCTCTCAACCCTCTGTAATCTTTGCCATATCAGTTCCCTTTCCCCGACTACTCTGGATGTTGCCCAGAAATTGCAACAACTTCTGTGAAGTCAATGTGCAAATTTTAATACAGCCATAAAGGTGAAGATTGCAGCTAAACAGTTCAACTCAATGGCCTTAGAGGTCTTTTCCATCCTAATTATTCCATGATTCTACAAAAGTGCTGCTCCCTGGATTATATCAGTAACTCAATGAACATTTTTAGTTATTTTATAAGCTCCTGTGCACAATTTTATGTCTTTCAACATTTGATGATTTTAGCTCCTTTCCATGTCCTGTTCTTGAGCTGCTACAGAACCAGTCTGATCAACTGAGGGAACTATTTAAACTCAGCTACAAGGTGTGTCTTACTTATTTTGAGTGAGAAAACCTCTTGTTATTGAAAAAATGTAAATAGCAACAATACTGTGGATGTGATATCCTGAAGATATTATCTGCTACAGATTCAATAAAAAAAAACTTATGGGAAAATGCAATGGTTCCATTATTCCTTTATTTGAGAGTAAAACCAATTCAGGCAGTTCACATTTTTGTGTTTTCAAAGAGAACTGTCTCTCTCCAGTGACTGCAAGAGGAACTGCATTGCATGCACTTTTACTAGGTAGCGCCTATAAAACCTTTAGTAAGTGGTTAGTTGGTCAAGACCCTGTTTATTGTTTCTGCAGCTTTTCCTTTCTTCTGACACCAGCAGAGCTCCTTCTCTGTTTTTCCGTCGTGATGAGGTATCCACTTTGGGAAAAAAAAAATGGTCCTGCTGCCCAATGACTATTTATGTGCTATGCAGCAAGAGTCACTGCAGAAATGACTGCTGGCATGGCAACCTAGAGAAAGGTAATCTTCTCCCTCCATTTTACTTGGATTTTTGTTATCACTGGCAACAGGTTTCTTCTGCCTTGTGTATGAGCCCCAGTGTCATCAGTTTTAAATAGTTCTGAATTTTGCACACTTGACTACACTGAGTAACACCTTCCACATGAACTAACACCTGGTTAGGAGCTGAGGAGGTCACAGAACCTGTTAGGTGTGAGCTCCCCAACCATCACACTTTGAAGATTCCTCCAGTTTGCTCTTAGAAGAAAAAAGCCAGTTGTTTTTCTCACAAGGGACTTAGGGAATTCAGGGTAAGGAGTTACACAGTGGTCTCAGGTAGCCTCAGTCTCTTCTTGGTGTAGGTTGTAGATTGTCGTGAGCTCTGTGCTGCTGCAGGAATCTACATGCCTGTCTTCCTTGCCCACAACTTTTATGAGAGGATGCTCACACAATTTTGATAATGTATATGCATGTATGTCTTGCAATGGCCAGAAATACATGTGTGGAGCTTCAGTGCAAATGATTTTCTTTTCTTATTACAACTAAGCTACAGTATACATTGTGTTTGTTTTTCATGTGTGAAAACCATTTTGATATGTGGAATAAATATTTTTAATTAAAAGGAAAGAAATTTTGGACTACCTGCAAATATTCTGAGCACCTGAATGTGAGGCCTTGTAGTCATACATTAGGAAAAAAACATAAAACTTCAACAATTGGTTGGAAAGAAAATTAAAATATTAAAGAATTTAAATATGAAAGTGAGTTTATCATGGAGGACAATGAAAAAGTATAAACTTATGTCTCCCAAATGCAGTAAGGGTAGCTAAGCCATTGTGAATACAAGGACACACACTCATTCTCTGTGTTAATCTGCTCTGTGTTGACATATGTATTTTTCAATTCTCGGGGGACATCAAAATGGTAATGATTTCCTATTTTTGTAAACAAATGGAAATACAGCCCTTCATGACAGCTGTTACTTCAAAAATGATCTAAAATATTTATGCAAATTACAGATTTAAAAATCTTTTCATTGAAGGTGTTTTCCATTCTTGAGAATGATCCTGACAATTAAAAATATAAACAAAAAAAGCATCAGAACCATGCCTGTTATTGTTTAGTCCATAACAAAGACAGCTGTACATACTCTTACTGTGAGTCGCTTTTATCTGAGCAACCTTGCTTAGTAAAATTGGACAATTTATCACCCTGGTGCCTGCAGCAGTGTGCACTATGTGCAAGTGATTAGTTTGCCACTTCAGCTACCAGCTTTGATACACCTCTGAGAAACTCGAAGTCTGAATGAAAAGGTCAGCATGGAGCTTAAGCCAACTCTCGGGCACCAGCTGGCCCAGGGGGACAAGTAGCGGGCTATGGTGTCTCCTGCCCATCTCAGCAGGGGTTGAGGCCTGCAGCATCTGAATGCTGCTCTGCCCAACAACCTAGAAAAGGGGCTCTGATGCCCTGTGGCATAGAAGGTAGAAGATATGGAGTCAGGCACCTACATGAGATGCCCAGATGCCCGACATGATCCACTGACCTCCTGCATTTTATCTGTTTTCTCCTCCTGTATCTATGTAAACTAATGAGAAGAGCCACATCTCTAAGTTAGACATTAACACTGGAAAGAATGAATACAAGATTCTGGTTGTGATTTCTGCACTTAATCCCACAAACCCCAGGAATCTGATAGATCTGAAGACCACAGTCTCTTTTGAGTCTTGCTCACTGCTCAGGCTAGCTGGGCAAACTTGCACTTTCAACACTCACCTGTGTGAATATGTGAGCAAAAGATTTAAATCTGCAAAGCTTTCATACCCACCCAGCTCAATTACATAATGCTAAACTATGTGTAATCGTAATTTTTAGGATGCAGCCAGCCTTATCCAAGTTGAATGAATTCTTCACAAGTCATTGTACTTTTGGAAGCCCAAGACAAAAGTTCAAAGAAGGCTTTGCTCTGCCAGAATACCAAAAAAATAACTGGAATAATAATTCTGGTTGCCTTTAAGGGGTAACAATGGAAGATCTCCTTGTATCCGATAGCACCACTAGTTAGACTATACACAGCTGGAAAGAGAAGAAAGAAAAATAGAGAATTTTGATCTCTAGCTTCTAAATAAACAGGAATGAAAACCAGTACTGATGCAATTTGGCCAGCATTCAATAGAGAATAAGGGGAACCTTACTTTACCTGAAACTGAAATAGGCTTAGAGTTAATAACCATTTAATCTCATTTAAATAGAAACAACAAAAGAGAGAAGTTTTGACTGTAGCTTGAATGCTTATCCAGAATGCTGTATCCATGCCCTTATTTCACTGGCAGCATGGGAAACCTGGACTTGAATCTTCAGATGGTGGTTCTGAGCTCCTAAATTCTTGGCACTGCTCAGGTGTTTGCTTGGGGTGGCTGCATCCTGTGCCAGCTTCCTGCCTGTTCACCAGCAAGTGCTTGAGTCTCACAGCAGCTTTCTTAGAGACACAGTTTCAGTGAGGGGGGGTTTCCCAGCTGCTCATTGCAAGGTGCTTTGCAGCTTAGATTTCTGTTTGCAAGGGCAGCCCTTTCTGTTTCGGCATGTGCACATTACTCAATCTGATTTCTTTCCATAACAACTACCTGGATAATTTTTGGGTAGTTAGCTAATATTGCAGGGTTGAACTTAGCCAGAACATTCTGATACTGAAAGCTTTGATCTTCTATTTTTTTTTTTTTTGTCATTCAAAACAATAAATCTTACAACAAATTTCTTTAGAGCTAAAGTTTCTTTGTGAGATGTTATATGTAAAATACTTGATTCTGTTGCAGAACTTTAACGTTTCCATACTTAGTTTCATTACAGCAGGAAATTTCTTTTGAATTCTGCTCTTTAGAAAAAGGAAGTTTTAGCCCCTTGAAGACCCAATAAATTACTAAAACAGGGCAATTTATGATCTTCATGCATCTCTGCAAAGAAAATTCTCCCTGCAGGTAGACTCAGTCTGTCTAAGATTCAAAGATATTAGAGGCAATTTTATGAAAGGGATCATTAATTATAAGACATGAAATTTTAATAGGAGGCTTCTTTTTCCTGATATCTTGCATGAGCCAAGATCAAAGTAACTCCTGTATGTTGACCTAGTAAGCATGATAACTGAGCAGATCAGCTTCTCTGTCTGTCCTTTTTAACCTCAGAAAAATCACAGAAGTGATGTGTTTAAGGAGAAAGTGCATTTCAGTGTCATATATGTAATCACAGGAGATGGAAAAATGCTGCTCTTGTTCCTGACACGAGAACTGGGTACAACCAGGGATGTTTATGTACACTTGTCATGACCAGAATGAGTGTTCTGGATGCCTTATCAAAGATGACCATGGCTTGCCTGTTGCATGGCCAGCTTGATAAGATGCCCAGCTGTACCTACTCCTTTTTAACAGGGTCACATGAACTATTTCCCTTCCATATAACATCAGACACAAATCATGCTCCAGCCATTAATTAACCCCACTGCGATAATCCACACTTTGCTGCTTTTTCTGCATGCTTGTGCTCAAATACACACAGTTTGTAAACATTAAGGCTGAGACCAGAAGGGATGCATATCACTCTGCATCAATGATCTTTTCTCTTCATTATTGGCTGCTCCTTCCATCTTCATGTCATCTGAAAACTTTATTAGTCATGATTTAATATTTTATTCCAGATCACTGATAAAAATGTTAAGTAGAAATAAACCCACTGGAATTTAGCTAAAAATGCACCCGGTCAACAATGATTAGTCGCTCACAATTACATCTGGAGAGCTATCAATTAACCTGGTTTTAATCTATTTAATTGGTGCTATATGACATGTTGTTCTAATTTCGTAATCAAAATGTCACAAGTCACCAAGTCAAATGTCTCACAGGAGTTTTAGTGTATTATATTCACACAATTATCTTTAGTAGCTAAACTCCTAATCACATTATAGAATCAAGACCAAATTTCCAAAAGCCCATATTGATTTGCATTAATCGTATTATTGTTCTTGAATTCTTTGTTAATGAAGTTGAATATAATCTGTTACTTTGTACAGAACAATAAGTCTATTATTATCTTAGCCTTTTACTTTGGGTTTTCTTCTATAAATTTTGATCTTCAAAGTAGCTTCACAGCTATTGAAAAGATGGCACTATGGCTCAGGGAGATGCTTTTTAGAAATTTTCTATGTCTTGTATGCCAGTCACCTGTTGATTTATTGTTGATTAATTCTGCTATCTGTGTTTTAACTGACTTGCTTTAGCACTTGAAATTGTTTCATCATCCTCTAAAGAGACTCTATCATCTGGCTTTTTCTCATCTATAAAAAGACTTGCTTGTTGAATGTTTCTGCCTTTTCTGTGCTACTGCTCACATTGTATAATCCAATCAAGTACTTTTGTTAGGATTTCTTTTGTTGGTTCACTTAAAAAATTGCTTTCTGTTATCTTTAATTCTGCTTGTCAGAGTTTTTCAATGTGTCCTTTTACCTTCCTTATATCCAGTTCCTTCTAAATTTTCATGTACATTCAGCTCATATCAAATTCTTTTTACTTGTGTTACACAGAGATAATCTGTACTTTGAAGTTAGTATATCTCACAAGAACCTAATACTTTGATACTAGTAAACAAACAAAACTTTATGGAGAAACACTAACTTATCCATTTTTAAAATTGCAATACATTTCCAGCATGGATATCTGATTTTGGTGTTCATCATCAAATGTAAAATATACATATGTATATATATATATATATATATATATATACACATATGCTCATAGTGCTGTATGCAGTCTGTATCTGAGGTAGAATTTACAATCAGATTTTAAGAAAAATAAATATTTGGTTAATAAATTATGAGATCTTAAATATCTATGTCTTCTTCAGATTAATGATCATAAAAAAGCTAGGATTTGATCTTTCTGAGCAAAAAAAAAAAAAATGGGAAAGACAGAGAGAGAATGTAGGATTAATATGTATGATATCAAAGCTCAAGATTGCTGTTCTTCTGAGGAAATGTTGACTTGCCTCACTATCCACTGACTATTCACCAGGACACAGAAGTCTTCACTTGGTGAGGTCTGCATGGGGTGAAGGAAACTAAAGCACTAAAGGCAGCATTTCAGGGATCTGTCTATTTTGGAATAAGTGTATGGATTGACAGTCTGGAGATGCAACTGTGCTGACTGAGATGTGGCTTGGGGAGGGTTTGCAGGGATGTAGGACCTGAGTACCAGAGACTAAAGAACATTTTGCTTCTGCATCACCATCCACCTCTACTCCACTACTGGTCAAGGCAGCTGCTGTCACACATATGATACCATATTCCATATGGCAATAAGTGGCAGGAAAAAAACAAGGACCCTTAGATTTACTTTATTTGTTTACCTCTGAAAGTGTTTTATTTCTTCAACAGCAATGATCCCTCAAATAAAAACATCCAATAAGAATGTAAAGATAAACCCAGGAACAGGTTCATAGACAAGAAGTTACTCATGCCAAAACTACCTCGGTTTGCCCAGCCTGATAACTCTCTCTTGCTTAGCCTCACTGGGATAAAGGCAGTAGGAGTGACATCTCCTGGGAAGTGTATCCTCCAGGAGGATGAAATAATGCCAGGGAGAAAGCTTAGGCAATAGCATCACACTCTCACAATTTGGCATTTTCTCCTCTCCCTTTATTGCTTTTCTGCAAAACACTGGACGATTTTGTGCAGAGCAGCACAGGTTTAACAGTGCATTTGAAGAAGGCCAGTGGTCTCCCTTCCCATGTATGTCTCACACACAGAGGGGTGTGAGGCTGCATGTCATGAAGCCAAACAGGTTAAATCATGATGTCCCCATTTCTGAACAAGTACTGTAAGGACTAATTAATTAATTAATTAATTAAAGGGATAAATGAAAGACATTGTCTTTTATGAATGACAATGACTGTGGATTTCAGTGTTGCTACTGCAACAGGTCAGACATGATCCAACATCTAATACGAGAAGCTTAGCAAGGGTCTCAAGCAGATGAAACTCAGCTGGTGAAGTCTCAATGGCTTTATGCCTGGAGGTGCAGCCAGGCAACAGACTTTAGTCACTCAAATAAATTTTATAGCCAAACCAGAAGCATGCTTAGTGTCTCAGATACTTCTGCAGCGTCTGCAGGCTTTTGTGCATCACGCTCCATTTCTGGCACCAGGCACCCAAGCTTCTCAGTGAATTTGTCTTCCGGTGCTGATGGTAATGCATCCAGTGTATCCCCTGCCACACTCAGCACAGGCTCCAGCAGAAAAGCTGCCAGCATTTGCTCTGCAGATGCTTTTGCTGAGTTTGCTGTAACTGGGTCCTCCAGAGTATTGTACAGCTTTTTCCAAGTGTAATAATTAGGATTCTTTGGACCAGTAGGACAAGCTGATTGCCATTAGCAGTGCCGTTTTCTCCCTATTACCACATGTGCACTAGTGTTTGTTTTTGTTATTGTAAAAGTAAAGCATGACTGCATTTTCCTCTTTTTCTTTTGATCCTAATGCTCAGTTTGCCCCTGAACTTGTGATATCCCCCCACCATTTCACAGTATTTGATCTAGCTATCTAAAATCAGGGAACAGATAGGATCTCAGTATCCAGAGCTCCATGTTAAGAAATTAAATTGGAGAGGAAAAACTTCCCCTTTGCATTGGTTTTACTGCTTCAGCAGAAAGACAAGTGAGTTCATAGTGAAAGATGTGATTCAAGCTATAGAATATCTTAGTTTCCTTAAATCCCTTATGGTCCCTTTCTGTGTGTTTGTCCAGTCTTGTGTTGAATTTCCGTCCCTTGGAAGCAAAGGTGCAATCAAAGCTGATGTAGATCTTTAGGGTTCCTCTTGATACACAGCAGTGCTACACAGCCAGGTCTAACGCAAGGATCTTTGGGAACCAATTCTTACAACCTCTTCCATAGACGTATCCTCACCTGAGCTTTCATGAGATCTATATGCCCAAATCACAGAAGAACTAGAATAAAAATTATTCTGTTATCTTCTCATCTAACTGGCAGTGTGGTGTAGAATTCATCACCACAGCATCCTCCTTCTGTTGCCCCATTCTGTGTTCAGAAAGTGCTTGAAGGACTTTCATGTCTAGGTGACTTAATATGATATTGATTTCTGATTTTTCATAGAGTCTACTAAACTTATTGTTGTTTTTCTTTGTCAGCGTTATGAGCAACAACGGGAATGTTTCACCTGCTGGTTACCATTATTCAAAGAAAATAAACAATTCATACTTCTTGTTAAGCATGACACGTTTCTAATATTTTTCAAAAGTATTCATATTTTTCTTGTTTTGTTTCTGTTGTATATTTGCAAGAACATCTGCCCTTCCCTCTTCCTCATCCTTTATATTATTGTACCTTCCTCAGGCCTGTTTTTTACAGCAAATGAGTTCTTTATAATCAGAAGAATTTGCATGAAATAAAAAAATTAATTACTATTAAATTTCTATTCAAATAAACCCCCTGAAATCAACAGTATACTAACCAAAAGAGGTGCAGACAAACATAATTTTGTTAGCTGGTCAAAAAGATATTTTTTAGTAAGTACTAAAGAAAGAACAATTAGAGATCTTTCTAGATGTCTTTGAAGAGAGCTAAATGAAGAGATTTCCTTCATGTACTGAAAATAAAAAAAATGGATGGATATAATAAGATGCTAGTAAGTAAAAGTATGATTAACATCATATAAACTGTAAAGGATGATAAAGCTAATTCCCAAAGACATGATCATCACTATATTGATACTTCTCTTACAAGAATATGTCTCAAAGAGCAGCAAAATTAACACTGAAGAATTTTTGTCTCGTGGGTATTGAATTTAAGAGTGATTCCTCCATCACAGTGATGAACTGAGCAAAAGGTTTAAATACTATGTAAGAGTCAGGGCCTTTCTTCTGAATTTGCCTGGGCAGAAAATGGACTGGGGCAGCCTAAAAACACAGTTTACAGGGAATTCACATAACCCAAACTGCTGCAGGCATCTACACTGGAGCTTGATTTCTGACCTCCTTTTCTGGTCCTGAAAAGGAAGAGGTGTTTCTAGGGAGAGAATGATTCATGCCATCACAGAGTAGGCCATGGAGACAGGTGTGAGAAATCACATCCCAAAACAAGTCTTCTTCTATTATCTACAAGAGCCCACCATGACTAAGGTGGATACAGATGTTTCTGCTGCAGATGTACAGAGCCAGTGGGCCTTCATGCCCCTCTTGTTTAGGGGAGAGTGATGCTGATCATTTCTTAAGGAAATCAGGTGGAACCCTGTGTGCTCCTTTGACTGTGTATCTCTTACACATAGGTAACTTTAATAGTAGGAAATTTAATAGTAGTTAAGTTTTTTTCATTTCATTTCTGTGCTTCCACATTTCTTCCACATTTTCTGTTCTGACCGATTTCTGTGCTCATCCATTGTTCTTATTCTCATTTGGATATTTCTCTGATTTTTCTGAAGACATCTACTCCTCTGCTTTGCAGTGGCCAGCTTATGTTTCCACAGTTCATAGGAAAGAATTCATCCCAAAAAATGTCACTGGTGTCCATTTTACTCACTACTTTTTAAAAGAAATACTATTTTTCCACTTAACTGTTGATATTTTAAGTAGATGAGTAGCAACATGAGCAAAAACTGAACAGTGAAGTAGAGAGAAAAATGAGGAGACATAGTAATATTTTTAAACTACATAAAGATGTTGAAAGAGGTCAGGATTAATGGCCTTAAATTAATGAGATTCCAGTTAGACATCTGGGAAACATTTCTAGCAGTAAAGTGGTAGATTAAGTTGCTTGGGGAGGCCACAAGAGCTCCATCAATGGAAGTTTTTAAGAACAGGTTGAGCAAACCTCTGCCAAGATTGGTGCTCTTATAACTGAACCTGCCCTGAGGAGTCTATTAAATTTGCATGAATTATGGCCACCACTCACAAGACTTATATTAATACCACAAGAGTGTCATGATGCAAAAGACACACAGCAGAAGGCAACAGAGGCTTATCAGGAGGTGATACCACTGCAACTGCTGAAGTTATGCTTTGCTTTCTTCTCCTTGCCTTCCACCTACCTTCTCTCTTTTCCCAACAAAATATGGGAGTGCAGTGCAACCCCTGAGAGTGTGGGATTGGAGAGGAGGGATGTGTGCTGCCCAGGAGGGTAGGGGATGAGACTTTTGGTGTCTTACACATACTCTTCCTTGCTAACTTCTGTCTTCCCCACTGTTCACTCTGGTTGTATTTCAGTCAGGAGGATTGGGAAACTACTTGTTTCCAGATACAGATACCAAATCCTTTATTCACTGCCAGGATTTCTGTCTCTGCCCCAGGAATCCTGAGCCTAAAGTGTACAAGAAAGACTGAGTCTTTCAAAAACTTATTGTCTCTGAACACAGATGGTACCAGAACCTTGGTACCCTTCAGTAGAATCCTTACTTCTTGTTTCCTTCTCCTTCCCACCTGATTTTTCTTCAGGCTTTTTCTTGATTCACTTCTAGTTTACCTCTCCATTTGCCAGTTCTAGTTTTTCTTGACCCATTTTTCCTGCCTTTGAATATCTCTTCTTATATCCAAAGGCAGTTTTTTCTCTAGTTTTGTTTCCTCTTTGAGAAGTAAATTATCTCATTCCAAATTAGTTTAGTCCAGAATAATTGAATTAAAGTAAGATCTCTTAAAATAAAGTACTGTATAGGTTAACTGTTATTTATAACAATAATTAGGGAGAAACAAAAGGATTTTTGACTGAATTAAATACGTTTCACTGCCTGAATCATCTTCCGCTGTCTACCGTGTAACTCTGGGACAAAAACTAACAGATTTTATGTTTGCTTGTGTCATTTTGAAGCTCTAAAGCTGTCTTATTTTTTTTCTAGGAAAAATTTTTCATTCAAAGTGTGCAACATACTTAGTTCAACATCTGCCACATCTTATATGAAACAATTATTTTATAATCAGAATATGCATATCTAAGCCAAAATCTTAATTCTGTGAATATGTTCCTTCACAGAAAATATCTAGCTCAATTGCTCTGTAAATTATTTTACAGAATAGGAAAGCACAGGTAAGCAAAATCATACACATACATTTGTATAATCTTTTAAATAAATGTATCTGTAGCTTGATGACTAATTAGAAGAGACAGAAGAAAAAAATGAAGGTAAACACATATTAAGAGAAAATACTGCAAGGTGGACATCTATCCCTGGAACTGTAAAACTGAGAGAAGGGGTAAATGAAACAGTGTGGAACCCGAGGATACTTATTAGGCCATCAGCAGGGAGCAAGATGGGGATGTCACACCTAGCAGAAGGAGGAAGACTCATGTAAAGCTGGATGAGATCCAGTTTGTGCTGCAGATTTATGCAGTTAATTTTGTCCCTTGGCTGCATTCTGATGAGCATTTCTCCTCGACATACACCAAGAAAATTGCTTGATTATAGCTGTGTTAATGGTAATCAGCATGCTAATGAGCACCAGAAGGTCGTTACAGAAAAGAGAGGTTCAAAGATGTATAACCTAGAGGAGAAGATGAAGTAAATCTTCAGGGAATGCAAGTGTCTTGTTTGTAGGTCATAGATTATTTGTTTTGGTCATTGTAGAGCACAGGGAGTTTAATTTAAGGACAGAAAAAGATTTAGCTTTTTGAATTTTAGGAGCAGCATAACTTAATTAAATATATGCCTGTGAAGTAGACAGCAAATAGTGCTGGATTGTTTTTGTTCTATTCTAATGTGTTCCTTGATATAGATTATACAAGTGTAGTTTATGTCTTTCATGACGTGAATCTAACATTTATTCATGCTTAATATAAAAATTGGAATACCACTTACAGCATTTTGTATTTTGCTAATGACAGAGTAAAAGAGGAAAGGTTTTGCAGAAAGAAATTCAGAGCAAGCACGTCAAAATATAAAGTGAACATTAAAAGGTAGTGAATTCAGAGGAAAATGAAAATCTATCAATGTGTAAGAGATGCCAGTGAGATAAAAGAAACCATGCAAAATAGTAGTTATAAAATTAGTAAAAAAAGTTGAATATCAGTTACATAAATATCAGAGCATGTAAAATGCTAAGCTGCTATCTTTCTATTTAATTCAAGTTTCCAGTTCTGTTTCAAAAGGTTAATGTGTTCCCTGTCAGAAAAGAACATGTTTATGCATTTGGATGGTTTTTCCAGAGAGAAAATGACACCAAATAAGGATTACATATGTTTTAGGGGAAGACCTCAGGAAGAGGGCATCTTACAGAAATACTAAAAGTACAGGTTTAGGAGGTTTAACTCCTCCTAAACTCTAGGCAGGCCAGATTTAGATGGAGATATAAAAAAAACCCCAAAACAGCTACCTCCTGTATTAGCAAGTAGTTGAAGTTCAAAGGAGAATTGCATGTCTCAGCTCCAGCAGGAAAAATAGGAACAAAGGCTTTGAAAGGACATTTTCATGTAGGTGGTTGAACAGGACACATTAAGCTTTTCTGGACTTCTAGAAGCTAGAAAAGTAGAGAACATTAGGGAAGAAAACACCAACCCAAGCAAGCAATCCCACCCCACCCTTTCTTGTTTTGTTTTGGGGTTTTTTGTCCCTTTATTGATGGGTCTCAGAGCGAAAAAATTAATTATATATTGAGTCACAAACCAATCCTATGCTGAGGTGTGGGGAAAAATTCACATGATTGTCAGAGGAATTGGTAAGCTGTCTTGGATGACTAGAAACTGACCTCTGACTCTCTTCAGAGAATCTGCGTCTCTAACACCCAGCGCCTAGAGCTCAGATGCTGCAAAAAAAGGATTTAATCCCTTCCAAGAGTCATGTGTGGTTTGAAGGCTGTAAGATAATTCTAATCCTTATTCTAATAATTATGTCTGCCTTGAAGTCTGATGCTTATCTGTGCCACCAGTTAAAAGCACATATCAGTCCTACTAGATTTTACCATTTCAAAGAATGACATGATTATTTAGGCCCCCTCATAGCAAACAGAGAGTAATTGGTACTTCCAGGGGGTGGACTCACCCTAAAGTAGACACAGATGACACACCAAGGTTACCAACACAAGCAATCCATGTTTGAAATGCTCTACTGCGCTGAGTCACCTGCACCAGGTTGTTAAAATAGGAGCTAAAGGATACACCAGTCCTTTTGAAATGCTACCTGGAGGCCTGGTGGGCACCCCGGGGCACATGATTTTCACATGGGCAACTGAATTGAGGTGCAGCTGCCCAAGATCTGTCTTAGAACCTATTTCCAACTTTAAATTGTAGCAGGTGTCTTGCAATAGCTGCTTACCTCTCAGGTTGTTTAAAATAAAAGGGAAAATACTTGAAAGTGCATATTTAAAAAAAAATACAAAAAAACAACAATCCTTTTCCAAAGTACTTTGGGCTCTGTTCCTGCAAGTAGTTTTCAAAACTATGAGAAGGCTGAGTTTCCTACATATTTTCTTAAGACACTGTGCAGTAGTCATTTTTTGTTCTTCCCTTCTGCTCAAAACAGAACAAAAATGGTGCAATGAAAAATTGCTCCAAAACCCCATTCAATAACAACTATGGAATTTGTATGACCAGGTGAAACAGCAATGCCATTGATGGCAAGCTCTGCAAAGAATCACACGTGATGGGAAAATAATGCAAGAAATTATGAGAGCATAGCTACAGAACAGAGATCAGGTAGGGAGGGATGGATGTGGTGTGATCCCAAGACTGTTCTCAGAGAAAGGGACAAACAAAAAACATGAATAAATATTGAGTGGGCCAAACAAGCGGGAGGTTGCACAGAGTCAGGATGACTGATTGCAGCATTGTTGGAGAACACTCACATCAGCTTGGGGGAAAAGCCTTGTGTCAAAGAGCTTACTGAGGACAGGTGCAGACTCAACACAGAGGTGGATTCAGGTGCATAAACTTGATCTGATGCTGGTATTTTAGTTCCCTTGGGTATTTGTGTCACTGCACCTATGTAGCCGAGATATATGGCATGACACCTGTAGCAAACCCGAGTCTGACTGAGGTGCAAGTGAGGCACTGATACATGACTGTGTTTCAGCCACTGTACTGTATCCTGTAAAACAAAGAGTAAGCTTGAGAAGATGGAAGTCTGGCACAGAGAATAGCTGAGGGCTAGGAGGAACTAAAACCAAACATCATCTTATGATGTTGAACCACAAATCTAAAAAGGTGGATTATATAAATAAGTTGCATGGGTTTCCTGCATATAGCTTATACAGAAAAACCCAAGCATCAGTACTCCCAACACAGGTGTTTCAGTGAAGTGTCTACATTTATAGATATATTTTTAATTGTTCTGAAAATAGCCAAGCCTGAAATGAAAAAAAAAAAGCCAAGGGATTGAATTATTTCTTTAACAACTTCCTTAGATAATTTTAGTTTTTTACCCATATTGTTCCCAAAGGAAAGTGTGAAGTTGAAATGTTGCAGCTTCCTTGTAAAGAAGGAATAATGATTGAGTTGTTAAGGTTTACTTTCTTTGGGAAATTGGACATGCTGGTAGGATTTGGCAATTTTCCACAGACATAGGAAAAACTAATGCTAGCTTTTTACAGTTGCCTTTTGGAATATAAGCTAATCAGCTCCTGAAGTATTCCATCACACACTGAAAGCCTTATTAAGGGGTCTTCCAGAAAAGAAAATATTCAAAGGCATAGAATTTGCAACAGGCTAAGTACTATCCTCTGAGTGATCGTGGTGAATGCTTCACGGTGTAAATAGGAATCCAAAAGAAAATTAAAGTGTGCAGCTTTTTATAGGACTGTCTAATTCATAATGGATAAGAGATTAAAAATGTTAAAACAAATTTCAAAATTCAGGGGTTTTTCTCACTAGTCCCTAAAGAATAAGAGAATAACTTTGAGTTAACAACCATTTTATTATTATTTCAACTGAAATTATATAGCTAAGAGAAGCAGACTACAAAAAAATCCCAAACTTGGCAAATCTAAATCCCAGGTCCAGTCAAAACACCTGAAGGATTCACTGCATTTTAAAAGACAAAAATATTGAATCACTAAGAGGTTATGAATCTAAATGGACTGTTAAAATAGTTCCCAGAAGAAATATTTCCTTACAGATTACGCATATCAAAGCCATAATTGTTTCTTACAATAAACAAGGATAAAAATAGAAACAAAAACCTTCAAGGCCAAGCTGCCACTGGACACTGAAAGAATATTAATAATGGAATGAAATACCTATGTGTACAAATTCTTCATCTAGACAGCACAAGCTGAGTATTATGAGATACTGTTTAAAGTCATTATTAAGGTATTTCATGCTTCCTACAGAAAACCCCTAACACTACCCCCTGTGATCTTCACTATATTTTGATCAATTTCTCATAAAGATTTTATGGTCATAGTTTCTTGCATTTATAGTCATGAAGAGAAGGAAGCAGAAGATTAATATTTCTGATGGCAAAAAAATTAGCAGAATTCTATGTGGAGGAGAAAAGCACATTGAAAGGAAATTGAATTAAATTGAATTAAATTAAAACACTCAGAATTTACCTCATTTTAAATTAGGGTATAGTGTTCTGGGTTCAATTTAGTTGTCAATACACTGACATTTGATGATGTTTGAGAGACTCAGTATTTTCCACCTTACCTCGAGGTGCTGTTCCAGAGGAGTACACACCTATTGCAAAGATTATGTCACATCTGCCAGGACTGTGCAGATTTGTGAGTTACTTTTATGACATCCAAAATATAGGTAGATAGGATATGAGATGGTAACTGCTTTTAACCTCTGTATTTCAGGTTCAGTTGCTTAAACAAGGACATCCATTGTCATTTGAGGTGCCCCTACATAATCTGTCCAACCTCCCAGTTCTCTCATGGGCATTCCATAAATCCTTGGTCAAATCTACCTGTCCTGTGTAGACACAAAGCTTCTGGCAGCAGCAGAAGGTAGGACCTTAGAAAATGTTCAGAAAAGGACTTTTTGATGATAAAAACTTAGGGAAAAAATGTGTAAATATGTAAATTATAATTTAGAAAGGTTAGATTATTTCTTAAAATTCAATAAAATAAGGAAAGGTAGAGAGAAAAAATGTGGTCCATATCTATTTGCTCAATGTCATAATGCAAGAGACAGAGGATGGTCAAAGGCATTAATAGAGACAGATCCCAGCATCTGACAGCAGGAGATGTACATGCAGAAACTGCACAGAAAGTAACACTGCTCAGAAGGGGGCTGGATATCAAAAATATTTGGACTTTGTGCAGTAAAAATAGATAAACACCCTCATCTTGATGTGAATTCTGGAGGTTGGGTGTTATCCTCCACTCTTTAAACACGAGGTTGTAAACTTATTTATTAATTTTCTCCTCCATCAGACATACTGCCCATACTCCTTCACAGGATTGTTATCTGGCAGTATAAAACTAACAGTTACCTCTTTTATCACATTCCTCAGGGAGGGTCATCTGGCATATTTTAAATGCTCTCTTTAGGTTAAGTTAATCTCTTGGTAAATTTTTGTTCTTTTCATTAGTTTTAAAGGCATCCTAAAAAAATAACTGATATGTAGACCTCTTCTGAGGAAATAAATCCTTGAGGGCCCATCATGGGCTGCTGTTCTGTGCCTTAAACATACAGGCCAGCAAGCTGGGGACAATTCTACAACTAGTAGCAATGACCATGGGATCTTATGTTAGAAGGAGCTTAATCTGCATCTGGCACACAGCCATTCTCACATTTCTTCCTTTACTGGCAGTTCTTACAGGCATCAAATATGGGCATAGGTGTGCATTTTGCCTTATAGAGTGTAGAACTGACTGCAGTAGGCTTTTTGTATTTGGTGTAACATTTAGAAGTAATATGTTTGTGTCATTATATACCACTATCTATTGCTGTGTTATTAAATGTAGTAAATGTCATATAAATATGGTGTATTGCCTAGTAATAACATTATTATTGACCAAATATCTAACTTCAGCAGAAATGCTGGTCTGTGCTGCAGGTTTTGTAGTGAAACACTTGTTTGCCTGCTCTTATGCATCAGTCAGTTTCCATACAAGTTTAAGTCTTTTGTTAGCAAGGCTCATGTGTTGCATATACAATATTACTGTATTCCATTTCCAGGCTTCCTGGAAACTTAGCAGCAAATACATTCTCTGGTGGGATTTATGTGTGGCATGGGAAAACCTGCCCTTTATTCCAATAAATATGATCTGTTTCTTTATTTTTGTACAGTTCTTTTACACATTGTGGAAGTACGAACTTAAAGAAAATTTGACCCAACTTCTGAAATTTTAACCTCTATTTGATACTTGTTTTCCATCTTTCAGTGACAATAATTCACTTCATCAGTGAATCCCAACTGAGAAAAGCATGCATGAGAAAAAGTGTACAATTCCTCTCCTGCTTCAGGTGAATACCTAACCTAAGAATTGAGAAGTCACTATGAATCATGGATCAGAACTGGAACATAAGCTTTCACTGTCTAGCAAGTGGTGCCAGGTTTTCTCTTCTGTTTTGGTTCCAGCCTTTCACTCTAAAAATACAATTTACCCATTTTTTTTTTTATCAAACCTCCCCAAGAATTCCAGGGACATCACAGACTTTATTTCCACACAACTACAAAAAAGCATAAGGTTCTAGTTTACTGAAAATCCAAGAAAATAAAGCATAACCAGGAGCACTTTTCTCCTTTCTTAGTCTTTCATTGTGTGCAATGCCCTTAGGTTTTTAACACTATATATGTAGATGTAGAAATAAATTCAGATACTTTTGCACAGGTTCAGAGACCAGTTAAATTAAAATGGTTAAAGGTAATTTGTTGATCTTTTTTACATAGTGTTTATATACTAGAAGCATCACCTCAGATCAGCTATTTTAACATAATATCATTCTGCAAAATATTGGTTTAGTCACAAAAAGATCTATAGAAGGAAGCATATTGGATAAATTATTGCTCATGGTGTAATTTTAATTCTGAAATACCTTGCTAAGAGGGCTTATTTAAATAGGTTCTCTCTGAGATGAATATTTAGAAAAAATTCCTACAGGATGATTTATAGAAAAATTATATGAACAGAATGAAGGACAGAAGAATTTTATTAGAAAAGAGACTCATTTCCACAAAATATAAATTATACCTTTTAGAAACTATATTGAATTTTATTAATATTCTGCAGACAGCCTGCAGTGTTAATCTCCACCCCTACCTATAAGATTTTCATTATGAGGTACAAGGTGTATTTACCCTTTAACCAAATAATTTTTGAGTACTTCAATACAGCCTTCACTGCAGTTTACATATCTTACAAAATATTTTCCTTTTGGAGGCACAGCTTATTTTATGGCATTATTCTACATAAAATCATTGGTGTAACATCTACATGTATGTGAATACATATATGCTGTTGCACATATGCATATGCATCAATGTAAATATATGGTTTTTACATACTGATATTCAATTTACACAAATCTCACATTTCCACCGCAGGTATAAACTTCAGTGTTTGTACATTTCACATAGGATCTTTAGCATTTGTATAAACTTTTTCTGACCTCAGTTATCTAATCAAGGTGCCTGACACTGAATTCCTATCTATCTATTTGGGACTCAATATATAGAGAAACATACTTCATTAATGAAGTAGAGAGATTTGGATAATCAGTAATTTGTTCACAGTTATTTACTCTTATTACTTTTTTCCCCAACAGAATTCCTTCTTCCTTTGAAGGTCAAGAAATAATTTATAATTTTTTTTTTTTGGTAAATGAGGCTAACCTCTTCATCAGTCATTCAAAAAATATGAAGGTGTGTTGATTTCAAGGCAAAAAAAAAGGGATAGGGAGTTCCAATTATGTGTTCTCAGAGATTTCTTAGAAACAGCCGTAACCATGTGAATGTAGAAGACAGTGCCAACTTCACAAAAGCCAGAATCTTTACATTTTTCTACCGGCAATATAGCTTTCTCTTAAAAAATAAATACTTAGAACTCATCTTACTCACAAATGTCTCAATTGGAACTAATTTTTCAAAAGTCCAGAACAAAACAAAACAAAACAAAAACAATGGTGAGCAAAAATTGAATCAAATATGAAATGTATCAGAAATTATTTTATTTTGTCTGCATTATAAATTTAACCATGGCTAATAAAATCCTTCTCTGGAAAAATATAGCATAAATATAGAGTTGCTAGCTATGTCTATTCAATGACAAGCATAAATTATTTTCCTGCTCTCTTCAACATATACATTTCATTATAACATATGTAATCATCCTATTATATCAACATGTATACACTGATTTTCTGTACATTATAACTGCCTTCTAGCTCTCTAGAACTGCTTTATCCTATTATGTTGAAGGGATTTGTTCAGTTTTGTATGCTGCTAGCCATAAATGTATGACTAACAGTATTAATCCTGAAAAGAGAATTCTTGCAATAAACCATGAATCATTTAATAGCCCTGTTTGTTGTACAGTGGGGATCTGATTCTGGCCTCAGTGCCAAGCTTGACTAAATCAGATTTGCTCAAGGGAGACAACAGAGCACTACAGAATTGTCCTCTCCTGGACCACGACCTCCTTGGAGGTCTCAATTAGTCCTCAGAACAAAAGAAGTTGTTTGTTTTGATATTCATCCTCTCAAAACAGCCAGCAATGTGAAACACAGTGTGAGGGATTTTATGCCAGTCCCTCTGGAAGTCAGCTCTACAATACATAAAAGCACAATTTCCCCCTTGCCATGTTGTCCCTGTATTGCAGTCCCGTGGCCACTGAGACTGTTCACAGCTAGAGAGGTGGATGCAGTGTTTTTCTGCAGTAAAATCAACCAGATAATACTGTTCTCATTTCTTCTTGTTGTCCTTGAGATCTCAGTCCATCAGTTCCTCCAACAAATCTCATTGCAGTTGAAACAAATGATTGCTGTAATTGTCTTCCAGGCTAATTGTGCAATTCTACAATGTATCTTATACAACCACTCTAGGCTCTGAGACTTAGTTTTTCCAACTTTTAATCCCTGAGCTGAGGTCTAACCATGATTCTAGTCAGGGTCTGCTAATCCAAAAATGAGAAAGTTACTTCATGTTTCTTGCAAAGGCTCATTTGGTTTTGGCCAAAAATTTGCCAGAGTTTAACTGTTCACTCATTGTTTAGCCTAATGTTGGTAAAGAGTGAAAGGATTTAGGCTGAGCCCAGAGCTATGCTGGTTTTTTGCTGGTTGGCTGTTTTTATCTGCTGAAGGCTTTAAGAGCTTCTAAAAGCATTGCTAGGAAAGTTACATCTTTTTGGCAATATTAATGATCTTTTGGTTGTCTTAGTGAGCACTTATTCCCATCTGGGCATTTTATAAACTTTTGGAAAGCTGCAGTAAAAATTCCCAGCTCAGACCCCTCCAGAGTTTGTTTGAGGACCTCCTACCCATGCAGCAAGCTCTGCTAACGTACACCAAACAAAGGAAGCAGAAGTTACAGAGTTGCTTTGCAAATTTACCTAAGAGCTGGATGACTGAAGATGAAGCTGTTCAGGTAAAACACCTAGAACACTTAAAGAAAACCAAAGTGTCATAACAAAGTTCAATATGTAACCAGGTTGGCTGAGAGCTGGAGGCGAGAGAAAGCTGATAAACAAGGGAAAATGAGCACTTCAAATGGAATGCAGAAATGCATCTAGGAAGAAACTCCCAAACTTGACCAGAGAAAGTGGCTGCAGTGATCACCTAGCCTGTTGTAGAAGGAACAGAAACAGCTCTCTGGTAAGACAGTCCCTAGGATCAGAGACCTCTCCCAAGGTTAGGGTGAGAAAAGAAGCTTCCCCCATGTTATAAATGAATCAAAATTCATAATAAATTAAATGGTATCAGGGTTGATTTTAAGTATAAGGGATATTAGACTGTACATGTATCCAAAGATGTTATGTTTGGAATGTGCCTTGGCATGTTCCCTGGTAGCCCGGCCAGAGTCATGGGTTACCCTTCTCGGTGATAACATTTGCATCTGAAGCACAGGCAGAACTTCACACCTCCACCAGAGAGGTCTCAAGTACCCATCATCATCGGGAAGCTAGATATCCATCTGGCACATCAACCTACTCCAAATCCGCTCTGCCCCTGGAGAATCCTTTTTCCATCTGAAAGGAGCAACAGATATGATCATCTAAGTTTCTGTTCCTCCCTGGACCATGCTGATGAATGGACCTCTTACCTAAGATTCTTCATTTTAATGACACAAGGGGGTTCCTGGAAACATCAACATCAGAACAGACCTCTTACTAAAGACACAAGAAGAGTTCCTGGAAACATCAACCAAAGACACAATGAGAGTTCCTGGAAACATCAACATCTGAACAGAACCCCTGATCTCTGGACCAGAGGACCATAGAAGACAAGATGAATATGAAAGAGACAAAAGATTGTCTCGCCAGAGGCAAGAAAAACAGTATAAAAACCGGACTCAGAAACCTCGAAGGTGTGCACTACCTACCCGAACTGCTGGTGTTCAGGGTTGTGTATGTGTCGCCCAGGGTCAAGAACCTAGGCTTGGCCCTGCCATTTTATAGTGGCTATTCAAGATTGTCAATTTGATCATAAAATAAATTCTGTTTGTTTTTATATTAATAATTTGGCTCATGCAATTTATTAATTCGATTTAATTGGCAGTTTCATTCATAACACCCCAGGATGCTTTGTGTTGCTATGTTAATGTGCCCCAGTTCTGCATTCCTGATTGGCCCTTGGCCCCTCTGTCCCTTTGTTACCTTATTTGTCCCATGCCATAGAAAGTTCTCCAGGTTCCCCCTATTGGGCCTTGCCCCTCGCCACTCCCCCAGAGCTTCTCCATTGGCTCTCATTCCCTAGTCCTGCCCTCATACCCTCAGGTCATTGGTCCCTGATGCTCACCCTGCTCCCGTACTTAAACCTGCTCCCTCTGTTGTCTTTGGTCTTTGTCACTGGATGGCTTGTGGGGCTGCGATGAGCCTCCATCCATGGAACTTTGCATGGAGACCCTTCCCAGCTCTTTGCCATCAGCTCATATTACTGGAGCTATCCATGTGTATGTGCATGTCCACTTGTGTGAGCGTGTGCTGGTCCGGCTCAGCGGCTTCGCTGAGGAGATGCTTTTGGAAGGTCGCGGCATCACACTCCGGCACTGCAAAGCCACGTGTGGAAAGCGACAAGTGTCGGGGAAAAGAAACTGAGGAAAGGGAGAGCAGGATGCCAGAGTTTGGGTGAAAATGTGAAGAAGGTGTTAAAGGTTCTGGAGTAAGGAAAGGAGGAAAGGAAAGAAACATGATTTGGATAATATCTGATTATTCACAGATACAATCAAATACCACTATGCTTATAAAATATAGCATGGTAAAAGGCTAAATGTTTAAAACAGCAGATCCTAGGCATCTCAGATTACTGGAAAATTTAATCAAGTCTCCCTTGGTAAAACATCTCTCTATTCTGATAGATATTGCAAACACGAATTTAAAAATTTTCAAAGTGTGCTACCATGTATCAATAAGCAACATATGAAAGCTCACAAGAGAATTTGGAATCCTATCTTCTGAGCTACGGGTGTGGCATAAGGAGAAGGAAGAGTACCATCTGCATGTTCATTAATGTAGCACTGTTGCACTATGCACAGGAGTAGGCTTCCTAGAAAATAAAGTAAGTGATCACATCCTCAAGCTTGACTTTAAAAATATGCACAAGTGAATTAAATGACATTGTGTAGGCTAATAGCTCTCAGGTGTTTGCTAACTCTATTGAGTTTTATTTTCTGATGTTCATAATAAGAAAGATTTTCCACATAACTGCATTTTATTTTTGCCTGTGGTAACCCGACAGAACCCTGTTTGTGACTTCTAAACCCCAGCATACCAGACAAAGTATTTGGAAGACAGAGATTTTGCTCTCCCTGACAAATTTATTTCATGCTTAGCACAGGAAAAAAAAAAGATTCAAATACAAAAGGAAAGCACATAACTTACCTTTCATATATTAAAAACATGGATTTGGCTTTGCATCACATTTGGATCTGCATGTACCAAAGAGGTGTTACAAGCTAAAAAGGAGCTGAAGAATGAGACAAAAAAGTAAAATTGAAAAAACAGAACACAAATACTGGATCATGAAAGAAAGCAAGAGAATTGTTTTGGAAATTTGAATATTCAAGATAGACAAGCCCCCAGGCAGAGCTGACTTGCATAATGGATCCTTACTGAATTTGGCAGATACAGAAAACAAGCCTGACAGTCCTACACCTAAGAGTTTTGCCAGACTGAATCATTCTTCAGCAGTCACTTTGGTATACTGAACAAGGCACAAACAAGTGTTCCTCCAGCCTCCAGTGAGCATGTTTCTCTTATTAGCCAGCATTTCTGTCTCTCAGGCATGGAAATGAATGTTACTGATTTTGGCAAGTGAGGATCCTCCGTGGGTTTCTTTCCAGACCTCTCAAAAGTACATGTTGGCATTATCAGAAGATCAAAGGAAGACAAGATTTATCTTGTCAAAGACAGTCATTTAGTGCAATCTAATTTGAAGAATTTCTTTACTTTAGAGCTGACAGTTTTTCATCATGTCATGAATATTTTTATTCTGTGATTGAAAACATTTGAGCACATCTTCTTCATTAGTCGTGTCCATGTGGTCGAAATGACTTATGAGTTCCCTATTTCTTTTATTATTGTATTTAATAGCATTTTTTATTTAGCTACTTTTTGCAAGGTAATTTAAGACCGCGGTGATGATTTTATTCTATTCATTTCTTAAATAAAGGGAGTTATGAGCTCAAAAGTGGATTGTAATTTTAAATCATATGGTCTGTAGCTTGTTAGATTAAAACAGTGATAAAGATAGGCCAGTTAGACGGATACTTGTCCTTCAGTTAGCTGGTCTAAAAGTCTCATGATATTGTCAAAGTTCTCAGAAATTTTGTGACACTGCATCTAAGAAAGAAAAAGCTATACCATGCATTAATATCAATTATTGAGCAAACTTTCTAAAGGCTTGGCATGTCCCATACTGATAGTAGATTCTTTATCTGGGAACAAACTACAGGGCAGAGGTCAGGGGGCCTCTTCTGCAGAAATAATCTGATCTTCTACCTAAATATATTTTCCCTTCAGCTTTGTAATTTTCACATGTATTTGTAAACTAAATTCCTTGATGAAGTACTTCAGAATAGCCCCTGCATACCTATGTGTTGATTATCATTACAGCATTAGGGGAATCATGACACTGTTGAGGCCTAACCTGATAAATATCTTGGAAGTTTTGGTGTGGTTTCACTAACTTAAGAGCAGTTTATATGACACGTGGTTCTGCTATCTAGGTTATGAACATTTCAAACCTATTTATAACATATAGTTTATGGCTCTCACTGCCCTATTAACAGTAGTGGTTTGGGGTTTTTTTTAATTCTAATGAGTTTTGACATGTTTATTTCATTCTTATGCCCAAGTTCCAGATACTCTTATACACACAACAGATAACAATCAAAACTTTCAGTAAACCTCTACCAAACTTGTGTTTGTATATGTCATTGCAAAATGCCACAGTATAAATAACAAATATCCCAATATAATCAGCAAGTCTATTTTTCCTACATCTCCCTGGTTTTTCTCACATTTAACAAACAACTGGAGCTGTCAAATGCTAATCCTGACATTTTACTTTTCCCTTTTCACCCTGGTGTATTTTAAAGCTCAATAGTGATGTTCTGAACTCTGGCCCCAGGGCACCATCCACTCCTACATGCAGAAAGCCCAAAGCATTAAGTTCTCTTTGTGCTAAGCCGTTTATGAGGTGGGATAAAAGCAACAGAACAGATTTCGTGCCTACTAGGGAGATCTGACCAGTTGCTTTTCTTTTGTACTATATGAGTGCATGAATGGCATAATGAAGCACTTTTTGAAAGCAGCAATTTAAACATGTTTAGAGAAGATGTTGGGTTTTGATTTGTTTTGTTTTGATTTTACAGACAAAACACAAAGCCTGCAGTATTCTCTGACACTGTGTATCATTTAAGCCATGAGCTAGAATGAAAGTATTCAACACTGACATCTCTTGGAAACATTTCATTTTAATGGTGATGATTTAAAAAAAAACAAACCAAAATAGAATATTGAAAACGTTTGAAAATATTGTAAGTTCTTATTTTCATTGTTTATGGCACCTGAAATTCAGGTTAAACTCTCTTCAGAGATTTTTCACCTTTCCTCTCAAATACATACCAAGAAACATTTAGGGCTTGGTTTAATTGTGTAAATACAGAAACTTTTGGTCACTTCACAGAAACTCTTTACCAATTTACACAGCCTGAGGTATGAAACCTTAAGTCACTTGCAGTGCGATATTAAATGTGATACAGAACTTATGGCAGACCCTGGAACTTGCCAAGTGGAATCTGGAGACCAAATAGAATATCCTGGGTCACAGCCAGTGGAATCCAGCTTGAAATACCTTTATTTAGGTGCCTATATTGAAGCAGCTGAAGTAGGTCTGAGGGGCAAGATTCATGTTGAAATTAAGAGCTGTGCATTTAGGAGTCTGTGTAGGTGAATGTTGGTGAGCCAGCCCCAGAGTTCTAATCTGTGCAGCTGATAAAGTCTGGAGAAGGACTTTGCAAAGCAGGTATAGATTGCATGGCCTTCAGCTGCTGATCCAGGAAGTTACAAACCTACCACAAACCTGCCTGGTCATTACCCGATCTGTAAACTTTTCTGTTCAGGCAACTGAATCCAGTACTGGATGTCCTTTGGCTGTGATGGGAGTCACCGCTTAACTCTCAGGCAGACATCTTCATGTAGACACCTAAACTCAGTAAAAATGTACAGCTGAATCCCAGGTCTCATGGCAAAACTGATTTACATCAGCCACTGGATAGTACAATTTGTATAAATCAGAAGGCAGGATGCCTAGCTGGTTTGAATGATGCAGAAACCAGTGCTCAGAGCTCACACAAAGGCTGGTAGTTACTACTGCTCCCAGTCTGCAGAGAAGAGTGAGTGCTTGCTCTACTTCAAAAATTATCTATGACAAAGTTTTGGGATCAAACCCATCTTTTCCCCCTTTGCTATTGCTATCTTGTCCACAAAATAAAATAAAAAAAAAAAATAAGAAAAAAAGAAAAAGAAAAAGAAAAAGAAAAAGAAAAAGAAAAAAAGAAAAAGAAAAAGAAAAAGAAAAAGAAAAAGAAAAAGAAAAAGAAAAAGAAAAAGAAAAAGAAAAAGAAAAAGAAAAAAAAGAAAATAAAAAAGAAAAAGGAAGAATAGAGTCATAGAATATCCTGAACTGGGAGAGACCCCACAAGAATCATCAAAGTCCGACTTCTGGCCCTGTACGGGACAATCTATTTAAAGTAATGTATGATTGAAAACACACCTAATGGAAAAAAAATAAAATCATTTCAATATACATAAACTAAAAAATTCAACTAGATTTATCCTTCTTCTTAGAGGCAAACAGCTGAGGAGAAGGGACTTGCTGAAGAAGAGCTTATGTCTGGAGAAGTCTCCTCAATCAAGTAAGTATAAAGTCTTCAAATAAGGTACATAAAATTTACCAACTTCCTTTTTTTTTATATGTTTACAATTCAAAGCTATCAGAAACTCAAATTATAATTTTTTTTTTAATTCTGGCCATTTTCTTTAATCCCAGATACTTACAACAACCTTGTCTGGCTCAATGTCACACTTATTTTAACTGATGCTTAAAAATACATATATGTAAGAGTCAAATTTAAAACAAATACTGAAGAAATGGATCTGGATGAGGACTCTTGGATCAATAAGTCTCATTACTAGGTGTCCATGACATCAAAAAATCATTTTGTACAGCTTCTACCCACTGTTGTTTTTCAATCAATTTTGTTTTTTCATGAATGTGCATTTTTTTTTCTATCTCTATGAAACGTTTTAGGATTACAAATTCAGGAAAAGCTATTTGACATAGTGGTGATAGTGTGGATAAGCTCTGGAAGAGAAGTAGGGGACTTCAGCATAGGAGAGGGTAGGATTCCCTGACTGGGAAATAATATGGTTCATGAATCAAGGAATGTTATTACTCTTACAATACAAGGCAACCCCAGGGACAGCTGGACCTGGGAGTAAGGTAAAAGAATTGGCATTACCACCAGTCACCTCTCACCAGGACCTCACTTCAAGGAGTAGAGGTCCACCCCAGCCAGGGTTGGCGTTCTTAGCTCCCTTCTCATCCACTTTTTCATTGATGAAATTAGGGTGATGATATTTTGGGGGAAATGTTATGCTTCCATTTAAAAAGAAATATTTGCTAACCTTTGATGAAACCCAAAATTAATACAAAGCAGGCACCCCATCCATCTGCCCTAGTTACTCTGTGTTACACCTCTTCCAGTTTGAACTTACTCTTTCTAGAAAATGAATAATGAAAGCAGCCCAGGCTACTGCAGCCAAGATTGTGCTTACCTGTTGTACAAAGGCATTGATGCCCTTTTATCTGTATTGAGGAACACCACAACAGACATACCTAAGGATTGCACTTTCTTTTTCGTGGCCACATCACCTTTGCAGCTCGTAGTTCCCTCAGATAAAATTAATCTCACACAGATATAGCTAAGTAGGCAACATAGGTTTCCTTTATGACCAATTTACAGAAACAGGCACTAAGGGATCACTAATCTTACCAAATTTCTATTTCAGGGTGAAATGGACTATGCCATGAAAGTGCCACTTATTTCTCTCAGTTGATTGTAATGGCATACATCTGTCTTTGGTCAAATGAGTTTCTTTTCTTGCAATCAGAGATTAGGTCTTTCCTATCTCTGTCATACCTAGTGAATGAGCTCTAGGAAAAATTCTCCTTATACACAGTCTGTGTGATTAAATTTAATTTGATTTTTTTCCTTCAGTTCGCAATGTCACCTCATTCTGCCTTTATGATATCCCAGTTCAAACTCTTTGAACTAAATCTTTCCTGTACATGCCTGTTCATTTTTAAGTTTGTCAGGTAACTGTCCACCAATAAAGGTAGAAGTCAATAATCCCCATCAGAAATTTAGGCCAAAGTCCTCTCTTATTTCCAACATATCCATGGACTGACCTTTGAAAATTAAAAGTCATATTCAAGTCAAATGCCTTGTCAATTTGAACATCCTCAGCTGAAACCTTTATAGCCAGGAAAATGATTCTGACACTGACTGAAAATTCTCTTTCAAATGCATAACTTTTAAACAAAATTACTTTTTGCACCTTTTTTTTTTCAGAAAATTATGTTTTTGATCACTTTTCCCTACATCTCCTTTGATGTACTACTTCAGTTTTCAAAAATACAAATGTACTCTGCGTCATTGATTACACAATCATCCACCACAGCCCCAAAAAATTATAAAAAGAAACATAACATGCCCAAAGAAGAATTCTTATCATTATGAGAGTTATTTTTATATTGGCAGTGATCTTAGAAATAAATGTTGCACTTATCAAAAATGATATTTCAGGGCTCTGGAGAACAATAATATTTTTGGAAATTTAAACTTTTATGAAGAAGAAAAGTCTGCTGAAAAAAACATCTGTATAGGAATAAAAGTAAATAAATAAAGTCAACTGGAAAAGCCAGTTTTGTGCCAAATTGTTTTTTCCTATACATGAATTAGTATAAAGCCTCGCCTTTGGGACATTATATTTAGGAATCTTTGGGAATTATAGTCATAGAATGTATCCTTACATATCCAATGACAATAGAGTGAGAGATTGTATATGTCAGGTTTAATGAAGTGTCCCTAGTCAGTAAAATACCTAAATTTGTACTCACCTACTTTTAAACAAGAGATTATTTCAAAAGTCTTGAATAAATTTATTTATTTTTTTTCTGTAGCAGGAGCAGCATGCTCAGTATTTTGCAAAACTGGCCTCTGAATTGATTACAAAATCTTTCTGTGACATTTCATTTTTTTTCTTGAATTTATTTTAAAAGTAAAATCCAAGATCAATATTATTTAACCTAGGTTAACCTAGACAACACCCAAAAATTATAGAAAGAAGTTACATGGTTAGTGTGTAGCAAACCTTTTCATTATTTATTGAAAAAAGTGTAGATGAAGTTGTAACATCTGTTATCATATTGCATTAATTGTGATTTACATCTGAAAATTATAGAGGTTGTCCATAAACTAGAATGCATTTTGAAACCAAAATTTAATCTTGCTGCTTTTGTTTTTTTTTAAATGCTAGAAGTACTCTATTGAAAAGATGGGCAGATATCTCAAAATTAAAAAGTCTAAATATTGCTGCTCTATAAGTCCAAAGACACAGACTAAGATCAGCCATTTCAGCTGGTTTGAATCACATTCATGAGTTCCACTGATTTATCCTTCCATTGGCCCTTCTAGGAAAGTACCCTTTTTTTTTCCTTTTGCCCCATCTTCTATATTTCATTTCATGTGTCTATTGAGGCTATGAAAGATAAAGCTATCTGCTTTCTCCTGTAGTAAAGAACTATATGGAATCAGTTCACCTGTCTGTCACTCCTCATTAAATTCTTACCCTCTTCATTCACATTCTGATCTTTGCAAATGAACATTTGCTTAATAAATGTTCCCAAGACTAACAGTGCAGAGTGAAAATCCCACACAGCAGTAAATTATTAACTCAGTCACAGGGGGAGTGCCATATATGACTTTTCAGAATGAGTTATTATGTGGATCATCATGTAATTATGAATTTTTCAAGCCATGATAGAGGAAAATTGAATATTTAATATTTTATGGACATATTCTGCACTGAGGACATCTTTCAAAATTTTATGATAATTTTTGGAGTGAGCAAAGAGCAGAACAAAAGTTACAAAATAATTACAAAGTGGAATATTTAATCACCATGGACATTGTCGGCGATTTTTCAAATTGCATAATATAACCAAGGTCATGAACTTTTAATCACGATGTATTCAAATGGAAAAAATATATGCATTAAATCTGATCTACAAGTATGTTTTGATTGTTTAAGAAATGAGAATATGAGGCTTCATGCTTTGTTGTACGGTAGGTAGAACGATGTAAATATTCATGACTGTTCAAATGCTCCTGAACATTCATGGCTTGCCCCTACATGGGGCATTTAGAAATACAGAAACATGACCATAAACCTGTGCTGCCTGCTCCAGGAGTGCTTGCAGAGAGCAGGGAGCACGAGCAGGAGCAGCGCAGGTGCCTCAGCACAGTCACTCTGCACAGTTTTAAACATCCTGGGGTATTCACAGCATCTGCATGAGCCTGACAGAGACAACACAAGATCTGTGGGAGGCCAGAGCCCTGCTGAAGCTGCAGCTGGATTCCAGGCAGGATGTCCTAAGGCATCCAAATGGTGTTACGCACCTATGTTTAGGCTTTTGAATCATTCCCTAGGAAGCTGAAACCAAGTGTGTTTTAAGTGGCACTAAATACCCACATATGTGAAACAGACTTGAGCTGTGAATTGGGAGTGCAAGAATCACTAAGGAGAGGAAAATACTTACTTTGTGTACTGATAAATAAGAATCTGAACAGAAAAGACATGTTTCTAAGGCAGTGTTTCCACAGGAATGATAAAAGATTAAGCACTTGATAGTAAGCCCAATCAGATGCTGTTTGATAACCATTCAACTTAGTGAGAATCTACCACAAAAAAAATCCCAAATAAATAGTGCTCTGTTCCTTAACAGTCTTGTACCTTCCCAGAAAACGTGATGAAAACAAAGGCAAGGGAAGTTTAAAGGCCCTAGGAACCATAAAGTAAAACAAAGTGTATACAGTAAGTATGCATTTGTCTGGAATTCTAGTGTCACATGTGTACAAATTATTAATTTTATTTAATTTGTTTAAATAATTTACTTCATGTCCATTACTGAAAAATATCTTTATGCCACACATAAAATAATTCACAGTTAAAATATAACTTGTGTCCACTATTCCCGATGCAAAGGCATCAGCCTGACATCGTTTGCCCAGAGGAGTAAATGATGGAAATTAAAAGGTTTGGACCAGAATGACCCTGCACTGGCAGTGTGCTCAAGTCTTAGTCACAAAAGGCATACTAAAAAACACATCAGAGAAGGGGACCAATAGGCACCGTCCAGATGTAGGGAGGGTCCAAACCACACAATATTGAGAAGAAATATTTTGCTTCCTTTTACAGAGAAATGCCACGCTGCCTTGACTCACGTCTGCCTGCTTCAAGACAAAACTGCTTCATGTTCTTGCCAAGGTACTGGATGAAGGCAGGCCCTGAAAGTGGTGGTCTGAGAAAAGCTACTCAAATAATTTAGTGAAATATATCTTAATTTAATAACATTCTACGTATGTCTTTTGGGTTGTATATGGACCTCTAAATACATTTATATACACTGTAAAGTATAATTTTCAATATGACGCACTACTGAACTGCTACCTGGCCATTTTTGTGTTCCTTACTCCAAGGACATCTCTTAATGCCCTTCAGAATAAGACACTTATAAAATCTTTTGATTTTGGAAACAAAATTAAATGTGTGTGTATCTAGGTAAAAAAGAAAACATTTTTCTGTTAAGGTACAAATAAATCTACACTTTATAAAATGTTAGGACACAGGTACTGAATGTCACGTGCATGATTACATGATTACGAACAATGAGAAGAATTTCTTCTTTTGCTTGCAGGAACACCATTGATAAATGATCTGACTCAAATCTTAGGATGATGGCAATGACAAACAATTTCAGTGCAGGTAATTATAGTTTCTCTACCTGTGGTTACAGTGGCAGTTTCAAATATGGGAAATCCCTTCTGTTGTTTCCAGTTTC
>JACBWW010000048.1:3537436-3732880 GCA_020086605.1 Lanius collurio
TTCAGTCTGTATATTTAAGACCTACTAAAAATGGCAATGAGCCAATGGTAGAGAGGAAGAGGGGTCCAAACCACATTGTCCAATCCAATGTGCGTCTTAAAAGAACAAAAATAGAAAAAGAGGTCAGCATTAAATTCCAGAATAATTGTGGACTTAGGAAGACTGACATTTAAGTCACCCATAATCTCTAACCTAGCAGCTTCTTCTGTAGACAATGATTTGAACACCATTTATCATAAAACAGAAAGTTTTAGTCCGTGGTGGTGTCTTTTCTCCCCTTACAGGTATTATATTTGGCTCAGATACTTGAAAGATTTGGTGTCCTTTGAGACCAGCTCCTGAGTGATTGGCACTACATTAAGTTCCCCTGCTCTCTGCCTGAGGGACAGTAATCCACACCTCCCACCTGCATGAAGAATGCCTTCATCAGCAAACAGTATTCTGGAGCTGGGAGTTCTCAATCTTCTTGTTAAGCTGTTTCCCTTTGTACAAAATAAACACTCTTTCAACACAGAGAGGGAACCAGTCCTACCTGAGTTTTCTAACCACTCATGTATACATCCATCTTCTGCTTTCTGACAAAAGAGAATCCACTGCAATGGGACAGCCTGCATCCTACAACTCTGTGGTGAAGCTATGAGAGGAAAAGTTCTTCCTCCTCGATGTGGATGTGGTGGAGGCAGAGGCTTAGCTGGCTATTCAAGCACTTCAAGCAAGCAGACTTTTATGCCTCCCAGAAGAGCCTAACTAGGAGGGTGAAAGGAGGGGCCCAATACTGCATGAAGATGCCAAGACTAACACAGATGTATATGTCCAGAGACATATTATTCAGTTTTCTTTGCTTTTAGGATCAGGCCTGAGTGTCATTATTGCCAGTGTTCTCCTACATTGGATTTAAACTCTCAAAATGGCGTGTGAGTGCCTCATTTTACCTCAAGAATCTGAACTTTAATGTACATGGTGTTAAACTGTAAAGCAGCTTGGGAAATACTGGGATTGATTCCAGGTGGGTAACAAATACTAACTTACCATGTGATGTGGCACACATCCCTGGAATTTAGCAGGTAATTGGCACCACTCATGCTCAGTCATTGCCATGCAGGTAACACCTCATTACAAGTGTGCACTTTATCATTTTCCTCAAATTTATCAAACAGTCTTTGAAAAAGGTTGCATGAACACCTGGTTTCAAATAGAGATTTTTCTAACAATTGCTGTCAATTAAAACCTGGAAACCTACCAAGTGGAAATAATAAGAAAAAATCAGATATCAGGTCATAGTAAACTATTTTCTTGGTAGTGAAGAATGATCTGACAAATTAAGGTAGCTATTTTAAATATCCAAAAGCATCTGTAACCTTTCTAGCCTTCCTCTATGATACAAATTCCTTCTCTCTCTTCAGGAGAATTATGCTTAACACTTTTTGCTCTTGCTTATTATCAAAGACTCTCACCTGAGAAAACAAGTGTGTTATCAGTGACTTTTCACGCAGTAGTATGAATAAATAAGGAGTGACAAAATCATAGATTAATGTATTTTGTGAAATACCAATGAAATTACAACTGGTTTCAAGAAATTTTTATAGATTTATTACTAAATATAAATACTTTTGTAAAATTACAAGCTGCTTTAAAAACTGTTGTGTGAAAAGCCAATTATCCAACATAATTTATGAAATTAATTTTACTACAAATAACGCAGTAATAATTATAAAAATTCATAAGAACCTGTAACTCAAGGAGTGGCAAAGTTCATTGAAATGTTAATGGTGTTAGACAAGGCAAGTGAAAAAGTTAACAGGCTAATAAATAGAATAAGAATGCAAAATATATTGTATATTATATCATATATGATATTTTAAATTATAGATTATCTCCATACTTTGTTTTTTAGGATGAGCTCATAGATCCATTTTTTCATCAAGGAATAAAATTTCATTAGTTTGTGAGTTTGAAGATATTATAATTTTCATCATGACATCACTTTTTGGAAAGACTGAAGTGACATTAAACATGTAAGTATTAAAATGAAATGAGTATTTTTTCCCTGCAATAATAATAAGGTGATACAAATTTATAGATGATACAGTCTATTTTTTTTGAAGACATCTAGTTTCACTCTTGGCACACACATTTGCACTAGCAACATCATTTGTGTTTAGCAGAAGAGCTGTCATTTAACTGACAGATGGCTCCAGTGGCTGGATGTAAAGCAATTCACTGAAATTGGCCAGTGATTCCCAAACTACTTTAACAGTGTGTTCCAAATTCTCATAATTTTATATGAAAATATAATTTATTTATTGGTGCCACTTCTTATACAGCCCCTATCACTCCAGCCTGAGTACCTCCCTGTATTGCAAAACATATAGAGAAGATATACTATTTCTCCCTCTCCCTCTTCTTTCCAGTAAGCTAACATTTCAGAATTATTTTACTTTATCATATAGATATATATCTGTCTACTTGGGAAGAAAGAACAAATCTCTCTTCTCTGTCACGACATCTGCCGTATGTGTGCACACATACACATACATATAAAAATATAAATATACCTTTTATATATACATATATAATATTTATACCACATACACACTTAAATGGTAGAAGTCGTGATGGAGAAGTGGGATTTTTTCTTTCTTCACAAATAAATAGATTTCATTTCCTGGGAAGACTTAATTTGCTTTTCTAACCCCATTACTGTCAATGTTTTCTTCCAGAGAAACCACTCTGTGAGAGAGTTTTTGGGGTGCCTGCCTATCCTCTGTGTGTACATGACAGGTCGACTTTGGAAAGTCACACCTTGTCCTCAGTGCCACTTGAGGCAAAGCACATATCAGTGTTGCACATTTTATTTCCAAAGTGCTGAATACGACCCAAAATCATCCCTTTGTTCTAGGGGGTCTCTGATTTCAAATTACTACAGGCATTGGGGAAGAAATGCTTGGATTATTCTGGAATCCAAATTCTCATCTCATCATGGTAGTATCCTTTTCTATGGTGATATTTACTTGGAATACTTAAGCCAGACAAAGATAGGAATTTCTTTTACTTCTTGAACCCAAGTTCAACCCTCCCCAGAAATAAAGATGAGCTTGGAGTCAGATAACTTTGAAAAAAACCTTTTTTAGGAGGAGAATAACTATGTAGTAGGCAGAGGGATTTCTGACCTGGAAGAACCATCCTGCTGGGCTTCCTTTTGGGGAGTCAACATTGATATCCACCTATACAGAAAACTATACAGAATCACAGAATTATGTGTATTGGAAGGGACCTTAAAGACCATCTCATTCCAAGCCCAGTGCCATGGGCAGGGACACCTTCCACTAAACCAGGTTGCTCAGAGCCCCATCCTACCTGGACATGAACACTTCCAGGATGGGGACATCCACAACTTCTCTGGTCACACAGCGCACCCAAATAGGTTCTTAGTCTAAAACTACTTTCAAGTATGCTTTTTTCTGTTTCACCTTTAATCAACTTGCCTGATCATGCCACAGAGAAGACAGAAGAAAAAAAAAAGACAAGCCCTTGCTCAGAAGGCACTGTTCCACACAAAGAAAAGTCACTTTCCAGCCCAGGAAATGGACCTTTCCCAGCTCAGCTGTTGAGCTGTAGGAGCTTGTGCCAGTTTTCTACCAAAAATATGTCAGTAATCGATGACTGACAGAGCTGGGAGATGAATAAGTTGTATTGGTCTTGTGGGACATGGAGTATTCCCACAGGGCAGCTGACAGTTCCAGGGTAATCCAGAAGTATCTGTGTAGTGTTTCTTTCATGTTCCTGAACAAGAACTAATCAAGAGTTCTTAAGGCACTGGCAGATATCATGGCAGAACCCCTGTCAATCATCTACCAGAGGTCTTGCAAGTCTGGGGAGGTCCCTACTGACTGGAAACGGGCCAATGTTGTTCCCATCTACAAAAGGGTATGAGGACAGACCTAAGGAATTACAGATCTGTTAGTCTAGCCTCAGTTTCTGGAAAAAATATGTATAAGATTATACCTGGTACTACTGGAAGGCATTTAGAAAATAATATGATCATCAGGCACAGTCAACATGGGCTCACAAAGGGAAAGTCATGTTTAATTAACTTGATATCCTCTCATAAATGGAGGAATCTTGATAGACTGGATCACTGGGCTATGATTAAAAGGGTTATACTGAACCAGTCCAAATACTGGATTCTGCACTGGGATGAAGTAACACTGAGCACAAGAATAATTTGGGAGAGCGGCTGGAGAGTAAGCTGCAGAAAAGGGTCTGGGGGTGCTGTTGACAACATGCTCAGTGGGAACCAGCGGTGCTCCCTGGCAGCCAAGAGAGCAAACTGCGTCCTAGGATGCACCAAACAGCATCACCAGCCAGTCAAAACAGATGATTATCCCATTGTATTCAGCGTTGGTGCCGCCTCACCTGGAGTACGGTGCAGTTCTGGGCCCCTCAATTTGAGAAGGATTTGGAGGTCCTGGGATCCATCCAGAGGAGGCCAACAAGATGGTGAGCAGGACACAAGGAAGGACCAGCTAAGGACTTTGGGCTAGTCTTTACTGAAAAAAAATTAGGTTGAGGGATGACCTCATTGCCCTCTGCATCTTCCTGAGGAGGGGCAGTAAAGAGGGAGGTGCTAATCTCTTCTCCCTAGAATCCATGGGAGCATTTCAAGTTGTGCCAGGGGAGGTTTAGAGTGGATATTAGGAAGCATTCCTCTACCAGGAGGGTGGTCAAACCCTAAAACAGACTTCCTAGAGAGGTGGTTGATGTCCTAAGCCTGTCAATGTTTGAGATGCATTTGGACAATGCTCTTAACAGCATGCGTTAGCTTTTGGTCATCCCTGGATTGGTCTGTCAGTTGTACTAAATGATCCTTTCAGGCCCCTTCCAACTGAAATTCTCCTTTTTTATTCTAGGCTATGTAGAATGACACATCAGTATAACCACTCATTAAAAGAAGCATTATTTAATGCAATTTGGAGCGCATGATGTCCAAGCAAGAATCATCTTCCTGCCCGTCACCAGATGCATGACTTTGGGCAAACCAGCTTCCTTGGCTTCCCCACACCCACAGAGGCTGTGATTTATGACAGAGGCTACTCTTAGGTCAAAATACTGTAATGACAATAAATCACTATTTCAAAGTCCTATGGGACAATGAAACAAGAGAGATTATATAACTGAAATGAATGCATTAATTTTATTAAGATTTTTAAAAATTAAGAATCATACTCTCTTATCAAGTTCATTAGGATTATTTTCACATTGGTTTAACCTTATGTAGGCTGAAGTGAGGGAATATTGCTGGACTGCTTCCATACTACAAAGAGGAATTTACTCTCCCTGCACCTTATATTTACATTAGAAACACAATTGCTAAACAGCTGCAATCCATTTTTCTTTTATATTTAGATCAACACAAATTACAACAAATTTGGTTTTTACTGACCATTTGTTTAAGAGAGGTGCTTTTATGATCTTGCAAGTGCTAACATTCATGGCAATGCTTGAATTATTCAAGCCCACTTTGCTTAAAAACAATTTATGAAGCTCCATAAATGTATGGAGTCATTAGCAACATATTGTAATACCGCTTGTCTGACTTGAAGTCCTAACCCCATTAGATGAGACAATTAGTGACAAAATCAAGTATATAAATATGGCCCTAATTTTTTCAGACATATAAACTAACTTTCATGCTTTCTAAATATGGATATTTTCCCAAAAAAAGAATTCTCTCAGCAGTAGACTTGGTGAGATTTTTCTCTTCATAAAATTTCTATACCAAGGGATGGGACTAAGCACTAAAATGTATTAATTTTCTGACAAGAAAATTAACTTGTAAAAAAAATAAAAAATTTAAAACCCTTCTTGGTTGAGTTATCCCCAGCAATTTCTACAATTTTTTGCAGCCTGTAAAACCGATTCAAAGATTCATATGTGTGTATATGTTTGTATTGAAACCACAAACTTTTTAAACTACTGAAAAATTGCTTTATAGCAAGAAAGAAATAATTGGCAGTTTATCTCATGGATATTTAGGTGTACACAGAAGTTTGTTACTGGATGAGTGAGCACGAGGAACATCTGACAATGAAACCTTTAATCTTTTCTGTAGAGGCCAGTGGAAAGTCAGAAAAGATGTTATCAGGGAAAAGTTTGCAGAAATCAAAAAAGCTGTACAGAATGTAGAACCACATCTAGTGAAAATAGGGAAGCACTAATTAAAGTTAACACAAAAAGATTGCCTTTTACATTAAAAAGAAAAGGTGTATCTTTTTGTCTTCACATTGTATCTTAAATATTTCTGTTGCTTTTCCAACATAATTATATAACTTCATTTTCTACAAGGTTTCCCACTTGGTCTGTGTTCAAACCTACACCTTCAGGGTACAGTTGTATAGCGCAGATTGGCTTCTTCTCCCTGTTTATCAAGAATTACAGGAGCAGGTTTGTTGGGTGAATCACTGGAACACTGGTACCCATACTGCACGTTCCAGGGGTTATGTCAGACACCTTTCAAAACTTCAGTTTTTTTCATCTAAGAACCCAGTTCATATGCTCTAAGATTTTCCTGTCAAGTGAACAAAAGCATGTTGTGTGGGAATGACTGGAAAATTTGCTCCAGAACATTTGCACTCCAGCTTAAAATAATAATGCAAACATACCTTTCAGAGGTCAGAGGATGGGTGGCCAATTCTTCACCCTTGTGTTGGACAACACTGTCTGCAAAAAGGAGTCCTTAACTAATAAGAAAATAAGCCACATGATTTCTCGTGTGGATCACAGACAAGAAAGGAAAAGGAAATTATGGAAATTAACTTTTTTTAGGAAAAAGGTAATCAGATATTTGAAAACCTTGTTATTCCATTGTATCTCAAGAATGTCTTAATACAAAATGGTAATGTAAATATTTCTAGCACCAAAAGAGATGTAAAAATTTTTTCTTAATTAATTTTCTGGTCTCCAAATATAGGTTAATCACTGCTGCTTACCAGATTCTTTGATTTGGTGACATAACAACATCTTTTAAAACAAGAAATCATTCAGAAATGCGAGGCATGAGGATGCACATCATTGGGAGAACATTAAATTGAAGGCATATTTTGAAGCTCTGAACAAAACAAGCACAGTGTTTGTAAAAAAATATTTATGAAATTTTTACAACTATACACTGATGTCACCAAATTAAACTCTGAAAGGCCAAGCAACTGCCCCATATATAAATTTTGGCCCCCATCCCATTCTCAAGTAGGATTCAGTTCACAGGGTGGTAGTGAAAAGAGAGTTGAGCAGTCAGAATGGAGAAGTAGGAATTGAAAACTTTTTGTTCCTGATTCCCTAATGACAGGAGCTTCACACTGATGAGAGCTTAAATAGGAACTGCAGAATTGATCTTCACCTTAAAATCACCCTCATCAGAAAACTAAACAGCTTGTCTTCTCTCTTTTCAGGGAATTTTAGTCATAGTCATTGACAGAACGGAAAGCCAGAAGCTTTATTAGACCTACAGACTGAAAAATTGGCTTATTTTAATTTGTCTTAAAGCCCAGAGCTGTCAGCAAGTAGCTTACTGTCTGAAGAGGTAGCCTTAGGACATCTTTTGTCTGGGCAGTTAGTAGGATGTGCATGTATCAGGAAGAATGTTCATGTACCTAAGGAGTGCACAGTACATTCTTTATCTCGGATTGTATAAATCCTCTTGTTTAAGATGATATAAGAATTATATGAAATCTGAGTCTCTCCATGAGCCAAATTTTTGCTTACATAAACTTGCAATAGAAATGTGGGAAGACAATTAAATTGCTAGGCTTTTTTGGAGAAAAATAAAATAAAACTATAATTTTAAGAATGTTTCTACCGGGCTCTTTAAACTATAATTTAAAGAGGGTGGGAGGGCTGTGTTCCAGATAACATTTAGAGATTGCAAGTTCACTACTGTCTCTAAACCTCTTGAGTTTTTTTTCAGTTTTGAAAGCACAGCCATCCCTTGAAGTCTCCTTTTTTTTTCAGTTTTCAAGGTATCTGACACAAAGTTCTCTACAACGTTTCTTTTCTGACAGTCTTTGTTTGGAAGACAGATGGGAGTGATAGATTTCTTTCAATTCAGTTTTGAAAGATCTATAGTCAGGATGGTCCTCATTCTGCTGAAACTTAAAGGTTGAAGAACCATCTCATTCCTGTCATATTTGGAGCTTGTCCCCTTTTTCTAAGGAATAAATCTGGTCAGAACTATTAGCAATGAGCAGGCATGAATCTCTGCCAATTTCAGAAATCTTGGTTTTGTGACAGGATGCACAGTGACTAATAGAAACATCCAATGAAGGTTACACACGGCCTGGAAATTCAGAGCACCTAAGCCAGGTGCCTCCATTCCTGGTAAATTCAATAGACTGGGAGAGGTGTTTGTGGAAATTGTCCAAGAGACATTCCTTTTTGTTTCTTTTTGTCTCATTCTATGTATAGTTCTGCACTCTGCTACAGTTTGGACTGTATTCAAACTCCTGTCCCCCTCTAGAAATAGAACCACTAATTCTGGATCTTTTATCTGCACAACATTCATCAAACTGAGCCATACTCAGAGTGCTGCTTCTTTTTCCATGATTGAACACGATGACAGACTTATGCAGGAGAAGATTCAAAGCTGCAGATCACATCTTGGTGCAGGGCCTGAGTGAGATGAACAGCTCAAGGACAGGACAGGCCACTTGAGGGGATCTGCTGGGACCTCTACCCGTGGAAGTTGTGATCCTGAGCAAATAGGTGTGTTTAGAAAAGACAAACATCTGGAGGAAGCCCAACTCTGTCATTCACTTCCTCAGATGTGTCTGAAGATCATATTTACCTTCTCTCAGTGCTGTTTATGCATTTTCCCTTCTGATTCTGCAATGCAAGAAGGAGGATTTAACCTCTAGCAGCAGAGTGCTGTTGTCACAGGGACACAGAATCTTGAGATGCTCACCTCTGACACAACTATTTCCTATCTTCATATCCTTCTGCTGAGTAGCTTCATTGGTACCCTATATAGTATAGCTGATTGTAAAATCTATGTATTTAATTTTCTACACATCTTTTAATACTAATCCATCACAGAAAATGAGGCTTTTGCAAAAATATTTTGCAATGTATTAGAAAAAGATTGGACAGACATGTGTATAGACAGAGACTGGATAAAGGATCTAAGATTTTATGTTCTTTATCTTGGAAAAGATGTGTTTTACTCAAAACTAATTAAAAATCTCCACTGCATGAGGTGACATATTTCATCACCACTCAAATGCAACTCTAGCCTTTGCTTTTAAACTTACACAGACAGCTGTTTCCTAGAAAGGTTTTGCAGTATCCTGCAAATTTTCAAAGGACCTAACTTCCGCACAACTTCATAGGAATAATAATAAAAGTCCATGCAATATTTCCTTTTTTTTTTTTTTTCTTTTTGGTGCAAGATGTATTCAGATATACCCATTAATATCCTGAAAATACAGGCTGATTCATGCTTTCAAAGTATTTAGGACTCCTAAGTACATTCAAAGTGCTAGTCCATCATAAAACAGTATATTTCTCTTGCAAAGAGCATGTCTTGGGTTAAGTATAGTTTTGAAATAATGTTGTAACATTATAACAGGAATTTAGTCATACCTGAGACTAACAACATGGAAAAACTCTAATAGTTATAGAGCTGAGACTCAGTAGGGAGAGTTCTTTCTTGGTATCTAATATGGTCTTGCAACCCTTGACCCTGATAGATTTCAAAACAGAGTCATCCTTCAGCAGCATTAATCAGTAGGAAATAAACCCTAAACAACAACTGAAATCCTGTTTCCTTACATTCCAGTCATACTTCTACTCAATTAGTAACTTAATTTCAAGACAATTTAACAGAAACAACTGCTCTGATTTTGTGTGTGTGTGTGTGCATATATGTCAGTATGTATTATAAGAAAAATACTATTATAAGATTAATTGTTGCCATCAACTGTGATGTTTCCCATGCCTGTATTTCTTTCAACAATGCAAAATTTTTAGTACCTCAACCTCCAGAGAAAAAGATTCTCTCACTTTTAAAAAAGGTGAAACCACCAGGCTTTATCCAACACATCTCAATAATCCTACTTGAGAGTGGCTTTTTTTACCATATCAGCAAGCCTAAAGAGATTTCTTGATGCCATAATTTTTCATCCATTGCTTTATATACATTTTACTACAGAGAAAAAACTTCAATTTCTTACTTTCTTGGCTCTCCATTACACCATTGGGGAGAATACTTGACACATGATGGATGTCCAGAGTACGAAGACACTGTAGGTAAAATCACAGGTTATTTTTATTCAGTTGACCTGTAGTTCTTGTGATATCCTCCCACTTTTGAGGAATTTCTTGAATTTCCTCATCCAGCCCTTGTTTGGTTTAATTTTTTTCTTTCAGTCAAAAGAAAATAGCAAGATAAGACAGGGTCCTCCAATCAAAATAGGGATCTTTGATAAGATTAATGTATTTGTCTCACCAGAACAGCATATAGGTGACATGGAGAAAAGTTCATCTGAATAGAGGGCTTTGACGTTGAGATTTTTATTGGAATGAAATTCAGATGCAAGGCAAATTTAACTCCCTGGTAGAAGCTGCTTCAGAAGAGAAAAAAAAAGATAAAATCTGATTAGACAGGAATAGAAAGACAGACAGCTCCTGAAAATCTATTCCTTTTTGGAAATACCCAAATGTTTGTGGGAAGACTGAATATTTCTCATGCCTTTGACGAAAGTACAAGACCAATGTATTTAGATATGGAGAAAATGTTTCTTTTATGTTGTGGTCTCTCTAGTCTGTCTATTTATCCATATTGCATGATACCCTGAAAATATCATATGAAATAAAAATGGTTTAGAAAGCAGAGACCATGAGCAGGTTTTGTTCACACAGCTTGTATGATGTATAAAAGACTGTGTATATATCCATAAAAAATCATAGTCTGAGAATGGAGAGATTAAAGAGAGAGGATTTCTCCTCCTGTGGTGGGTCCATGCAAATGTGGTTTTCCCTTCTAACAACTCTGGACCTAGAGTTTGGAGACTGAGGTTGAAGCCTGCAACAAACTTGAAACATTACGAAGTGAAATAAATGGGTCTCTTCCAAATGAATCCTAGATGATGGCAAGTGGAGGAAGATTTATGTATATGTTGAATAAATATTTAATGATATGGCCAAAAACCTACTGCCACTTAGCAAAAAGACATTTATCACTCCTGTGAATTATGACTTTTTAGCCAATAAGACTAAAGTATGTTAATGACCTCAAGTGAATTGTGTTGTTATTCATTAAACATTTTCTGACTTCTGATTTGCTTGAGTTACCTCTGAGATCATAGTCCCATCATCAGCTATAAGTTATTCTGTAACAGCCAAGAAACAGGTCTGAAATAATTTTTTGATGTATAAAATTTACTATAGACATGAAAGAGGGCAAAGGTATATTTTGCATGTGAATTTCAGAACTGATATTCTCTTGAAGTTTTTGATAAAAGCAAAAGAATGCTTCATATAGCTGTGTGGGAGCTTAACAGAAAACTTCACGAACACTCTAAGACAAAAGTTTGAAGAAAATTCCAATTTATTTTCTGTTCAAAAAGTCAGGGTTTTTTGAACTGACCTTAGCCTTTTGTAAAGTGTTTGATTTCAATGCCTTCTCAAGTCCATTGAAATCTGTGGATAATGGATGTGCCTCTAAATGAGAAAAAAATACAACTATTCAGTTAAATCCATGCAGTTAGAGTGGACAGACTGTGTCCTCTAAATTGCAACTTAGAGCTGAAATTATTTCTAGTAATTCAAGTGGTTTCTCAAACACTAAATTATGCAAAGTCCCATACCTGGACAATAAGATTTTATCTTATTGGAGTGTATGTTCAAGGCATGTAGTAAAGCAGAGGAACGGAGTCTCACATTTCCCATCCTCTGAAAGAGCAGTGCAGACACACCAAGCTCAGCATGGCTAATCCCCACTGGAGAGAGGCTGGGGGTAACCAAGCCTTTCTTAGGTGCTCTGTGGTGCTGAGTCTTTCAGGGCTGCTGACCCAGCTTGCTGCACTCAGTGCAGATCCCCTCGTCTTGTTCAGGATGCTGCATTCTCCTCCTCACCCATTTACACATCCTACATGACAGGCAGCATCAGAGAATTTGTCCCCGGGAAAACCAAGTAATTACTAGAGTACTACTGGAATTTCTCAGGTTTGGATCTTCTCCATTCTGCACAGCACTTTTTGACAATTTATTTCTGTAATACGGACATTTGTCAAAAGAAGTATTAACTTCTGGTGTAGGTGACAGCTAGATATGCCATGTGATTTTGTGGTCTGTCCTTCAGAAAGGTCTACTTTCTTCTGTTAACTTTCCAGCTCCTTGCCATTCAGACAATAGATGGGCTTGTAAGTTGTCTCAAATGCTCAGGACATTAACAAATTCTAATTGGCTATATAATAGGAGCAGACAGCATGTACAATGTTAAACCACTTCTGAACCACCTATTTTCTGTATGCAAATCAGACAGAAACAAATGTTTGGCCCCAGCTGGGTGAAATGTCCCATTTAGAATTCTTTTCCTCTTCTTTGTTCTTTGATGTTCTGCAAATGAGCTTTAGAACTCCGCTCTTCACACAATTCAATTTTACAGGCCCATTATCTGAGATATAATGTGGAGGTTAAATATATCAGGGCAGCCATTATGTGAAAATAATTAACAGTAATGAATAATGCACTAATTCCACTGATGAGAGATGGTTATATGTGTAATGAAGTGTTGGGGCAGCCCTGACAAATGAAATTAAAATATTTAAACACTGTTTTATGATATTACTTTGCTCATATAATTTCCTTTACCTACAATGAGCCACTTCGATTATCGTCATTATCTTGACAGCTCTGAAGGATGAAATAGTGCAGGTTAATGTGACAGCGATTAGTCAGAGAGAAAATCCATCACATAAAGCAGAACAGAGTGAGGGAGAAAGGTCTCTATACTTCCCCGTTTCAAACATGAGAAGAATGATACTATCAACATCACTTCAATATTAAATGGATAGAATTATCTTGTCATTCATTTACAGCCTCTGAAGAACTACCTATTTGTACCTGCAAAGGAAAGGTCAGCCTTTCTTAATCATCCATAAAAATATGTTGATGGATTCCTTATATCAATAATAGTGACAGGACCAGAGGCAGGAAACAAGCTGGGAAATTTAAAAGGAAAGCACTCTAGGTTCTGTATTAAAATATTTTAATGGATTTGTATTTTTAAGTTTTGCTCCACACACTGGCTTGATCTTCAAAAAAAAGGAATAGTAGGAAATAAAGTGAGACCACTGCCACAGGTTTTGTGGAAGTTGCCTCAAATACTCATTAAATAGCAAAAGGGCCTGCATATTGCACAGCTACTCCTTATTGTTTTGTTAGTTGGTTTCTTTTTTTCTTTTAATGAATACCTACAAAACCTAAAAATATTTATATCTAGATGCATAAGTTAGGCTGAAAAGGTTAAAGTCAAATTCAACATTAGAGTCACCTTATTTACAAAAGTACTGAGCACACATTTCTTCCAGATACATTGACAGAGCAACAGACAAGTCAATCAGAAATAAATTTACTTTTATGCATCATCCAGCCAGGTGGGAAGTTAGGGATTCACATCGAGGATCCTCAGAAGAAAAATAAGCAGAAAGATGTCCAATCTAACCTGTGAGAAGTGCAAATTAGTATGTGAAGATCAGTAACTTTGCCAGTCACTGACAGATCAGAGGTATGTCCAGAGCACCAAAACACCTAAAAAACCAACAGTTTTTCCTTTCCCAGATCAGTAAAAGGTTTGTGAGTCCAGTGGTTAACACACTCAGTTGGGACGCTGTTTCACAGTCCTTCTTCAAACTGAAAATATCAGAGATTTTAATCCCTTAATCTCAAATGAAACCTGAGATTTAATTTTTCATATGATCCTTCATAGAAGTGCAGAGGAACACCCAGCTCTCACTAGTGATGGCATTTCCCCCAGGTGCAACCTGCTCGGATTCAATTTCTATCTGTAAAACACTTGGGCATCAGTTTTCTGTTTGAGGGGAACTACACTGGCTTGGGAGAGAGGTGAACAAAGAAGGTGTAGCAGGGTACTCAGAGGACTCACTCTTCTGAAGGGCCACATAAAGGTCTCTGAGGCACCTTTAAACTGTTAAACATATTTAAACTGTTAATTATATCTTTGGCCACTGCAAAAAAAATTAGTAGCTAGGGCACTCAGGGCCCTTTCTGAATAACTGGCAATGTGAATGTCGACATGATATTTTTATCTGGGTGTCTAAATACAGCTTTTACAAGACTAACTTTTGCCATCTGCCTTGGGAAATGTAAAATCAACTTAAAAATAAAAATGTGCACATTTAGAAAAGGGATGCCCTTCTTGTTCATGCAAATCATTATAATTGCAGCTATTCTTACTGTAATATTATTATTGTTGCTATCATTACTAATAATGTTGTATCTTGGTAGAGCACACACAGAGAATTGAAAGGTGTCCCTTCACTTTTTATGTCCAGCATTTTAACCGCTGCACAGATACAGATTAGCAGACAACCCATGTGCTAAAGAGCCTGCAATTTAAATAAAGAAGGCTGGTGAAAGCTGTGTGTACACCAACTTTACGAGGTGACATGAATGATATGGTGGCAGCAAATGTCATATGTTAGTCCCACAATGCAATGATGGGAGTGGGAGGGAAGTGTTACACTGGAGTGCAGGATGTGCCAGTACTGCTCAGCACCGTTGTCCATCCTGCAGGGTTGCAATCATCTCTTGAAGGCAGAGCTCTTCATTGGGGCAGCACAGAGAGGCAGTGCCTCAGAAGAAATTCTTGAAAATGTCCTTTGCTTGGTACAGCACAGAGTGGCCATGCTTTCTGTGCACAAAAAGGCCTGAAAAATGAAGTACACATCAAATAACGAATCCTTTTGTTTTAATCTAAGTATATTGGAAACTTAGGTCACATTCAGTTCAAAATCTGACTGTAAACTACACTTAGAGGTAGAGGTGATAATTTTAATTTACTGTTCTGCAGGATGGCTTGCAGCATGTTTATGCAGAGCACTTGAACCACTACAGAAAGCAGATCTAAAAGGTGAGCAAGTCACAAATCCTACTCCCGGCTGCAACTGGTTAAAACAGAGTAAGCATGAAAACTGAGGAAGACAGCCAGCAAAAGGAGAAATACATCAATAAATAAAAGGCTCATTTTCAATATCTTTCCTTGTCCTGAGTATCAGTCCCATTGAACTCGATGAACTCACACAGTACAAGTTGGAGTGAGTATGGAGGGCACAATCCCTCTCTGAGTCACTGCTGCACTCAGGTCTGCTCCTGTGTGGCTCAGGCTTGTGCTTTTGAGAGCCCACACAAGCTCAGAATGAAAATCCCTTGTGTGCAAAATGGGGTCCCTACAAGGGATGCATAAGGGACCTTTTGAACTAATCCGCTTGTAAAAAACTCATTCAAATTTCAGTGGTTCTTTAATTTTGCTACTTTCAAAATACAATTTCCTTCATTTATCGGACAATGAAGTGCCTCTGTAATAAATCTAACATTAAAAAATCATTTCCAGCAAATTACTCCAATAAAATCAATGACAGTCAGGCTCAGCTGTAAAAACAAATAAATTACCTGGTATTGATAGGGTAAGCAGAGTTAATTGTCATTTAGAAAGGCTAAAAGGGATAAGGAAATCTAATAGAAGGAACACATTTATACAGCAAAAATGAGAAAACTGTGAAAGTTTTACCCTGACAGCTCCCATCCATAGGACTGACTTGGTCTCTGAGCAGCACAGGCAGTTGTTTTAGGTCTCAGTAGGACACTGGTATGTGCTTTGGATCTGTCAATATTTACCTGCTTCAGTGTTGCCTCGTGATCTTTTTACCTTTCATATATTGAAACCCTCAAACAGGATTTCTGGTAATAGGAAATGAAGAATTGATAGAATTGAACAATCACATCTTCAGATTTTTTCAGCCAGGTTAAAAGCACTCTGACCCAATTCAGGCTTTACAGTAGCTCCAACTATTAAAGAAATATAAAGCTAGACGTTTGCTAGTGGGATTTGTCATTCTCTGATAACACAGTGATGATTTTATAGTTAAGACCCTCTTTCTAAAACAAATTTCTATTTATTTATTTTTAAAGCTGTCCAGCTGTTTCTGTGAGGACTCTAAAAATGACATTAACCTGATGGATTTCCATTACAGCAGTGTACTCTTTCTGCTTTCAGTGCTTTTCTTCAAAAAGCATATTTTTTTGTAACTCTTACTTGTGTTTATGCCTCTTAGTGGGGGAAAACAAAGGAAGACCAAAATGTTGCACTGCCCAAATGTTCAATATTTGTCCCTGAACTTTTACGGGAAGAAAGTTAATTCAGTTTTAAAATTTTAAATCTTTCTGTAGACTGCAGAGTAGTGCTATATCCAGTGACATAACAGGATATAAGGGCTTATTCACCAGAGAAGTCTTTTAACTCCCCCGTGATGAATGCAAAATTCTCTGGAAATAAGCCATTTCCAAGGTTTTGCAGAACTGAACCTTTACTCTTTTGGTTTGGATTCTTCTTCAGTGACCTCAAGAGAGCTGATGACCTTATAGTCATCAATTCTGCATATCAACACTTCTAACAGGATAGGAATTTCTACCATGTCACTCTATAAACAAACAAACCAAAAGGAGCAAAGCAAACTCGATTTTGTGTAATCCCTAGCTACAACAGGGAATGACAAACCAACAAACATCAGACACAACCAAATACAACAAAAATTTCAGGATTCTTTGACTGAAGCTGTTTGGTGCAGAGATGAGTGCAGTAACAGCAGCTGCAATGTTTGCAGTAATAGATTTAACTTGCATCTACTGGTAGATAACAGGGCTGGACACATTTTTCTAATAATCTCTTCCTGGAAGCACTGCAACATGTGGCCACATGAAGAACAGGCAGTCCAGAAGCTGTGGCAAAAGGAATCTCTGGACCCAGGAAACACAGATGTATCCTTAAGAAGAGGGCACACCTGGCTCTTCGCATCATCGAAACAACCTGTTAAAGCCACATGCTAAGGAAACGTGCATGGCCAGGCTCTGGATGGAAATGTAAGGTCTTGGAACTACCACTCTTTCTCTCATTTTGGAGTGGATGGCCCAAGTTTGGAAGTGTTCAATGCCAGGTTGGATGGAGCTTTGAGCAACTTGTCTAGTTAATGGTGTCCCTGGCCATGACAGGGGACTTGGAGCTAGATGATCTTTATGGCCCCTTCCAACCCAAACCATTCTGTGATTCTATGATCCTCTCACACTTACGTGATCACACAGATGTTTTTCTTCAACACTACATGAATTCAATGACAATATGAATTTGTCTCAGGGAATTTTGTTAATGCCTTCTATTGTTTTCAGCAGCAAATTCTAAAACTCTGGGCCAATAATAAACAGATATCTGTTGCTTTTTTGCATTCCCTGTAAAATAAAGTATCAGATTATGATTCCTTTATTTCCTTTTAGCCCCCAAATTAATAAAATTTAAGATCTCATAATATAATACATGTTATAACACATCTAATTCTGCTCAGATGAATCTCATTATGAGTGTGCTTGACTTCATAGTGCTTCCATAAACCCACAAACAAAATGGAGTATAATAGTAACTGGTCCTTCAAATTGCTGTACTCAGCATCTTAGGGAAACCGTTGAATGGTCTGTCAGCCCACAGAAATCTGTTCCTCTTGAGTCAATGACTGGAAAGAGACATGTAGAGAACAGCTCTGTAGAAGAGAATAGTAGGAAAAGATGAAAAGGTGGTAACCAGTCATCCCACAGAACTCCTTCAGTGCCCTGCCCATTTTCCCAGGAGAACACTCTGCTATATGTTGATCTAAATTCATCCTTCAGCTGGCTTCTGACATTTGAATCTAAGTTCAAATATGTAAAAGTAGGTAAATAATATGTTGGTTTTCATATAGTGGGAAAAAAGAGCTAGAAGTAATGGAGGAATCCTTCCATAAAGGAGCAGAGAAAGCCATATGTACCTTAATTTTTGGTCAGCAAACAAGCATGAATGTACAATGCAGACAAACAGCTGAGGGAGGAATCTTCTGCTCTGCCAGCAGGGCTTATGAGATAACTCACTGAGTACCTTGGCAAGGGGGCTGGGCACAGTGAGGGACTGAGGTTACACTGGAGCTGTCATTGTATGAGGGACAGATAAGGTATTTTGACCAAGGGGCCACCTGGATGGAAGATTCTTGCTGTAGAAAGTTATGAAGTATACAGAAGACAACCCAATGGAAAACAAACTCATTAGTTCCATTATTGATGGAACAGTTTGGTTTTTCCTATGTGGGAAAGTTTGGAGTGGACATTCTCTGATTTTACCAGAAGTATATTCTGTCAGAGCAGAAAGTTGTTCCTACTGTGCTCTAAACCACTTTTAAACCACTCCCAAAGATTAAAAACACGAGCAGTTCAATAAAAAATGCTGTACAAGGAGAAATATTGATTTGTGTACTCACTGCCACTACCTGTGTGTGATCAGTAACAGTGGACACCTCTTCAGCAATGTGCAAACACCTTCCACTTACTGGACATGAACAACCAACACCACTTTAGTGCTGTGGTCAACAGCACAACCCCTCTGGCCAGCTGACTTCATGGTGGAGCCTGCCCTCTAAGCAGAGCACTGTTTAAAGAGAAATGAGCTACAGGGACCACTGCACAAAATCCAAAACACTGCAGACACACACTCCTCCTTAGTAAGAGAGTGGACTTTTCTCAGTCCCAGCAAAGATTTTCTCTGCAGCTGCTCTCTCTTGCATTTACAGATTTGAATGATTGTAATGAGAGAAGCAGTCTGTTTTTCCCTTTTCAGAGTTAAAAAAATAAGTAAAAATTTTAAATAAAATGAATATGTTTCTATCCTGTAGGAAGAGAAGAGAGGATATTGTTTCCATCTGGCTCTACATGTCAGTTATGTAAGTGTCTACAAAGTGTCTGAACAAGTTATTCTGGGGCATTGCTCATCTGAACTAAGATAGACATCTATTTAAGAATGAAATTCAATTCACTCTGGAAGTGCCCTTTTTCTTTCTCTCTTTCTTTTCACTGGATCTAGAAAGGACATGTAAGATGTAGACATCTGTGGTCAGTAGAGGAATCCCAACTTCTTTTTCCAAAATTTACTTGCTGTCTGTCTGCCTACCTGTCCAATGGCTGCTCACCTTCTACTTGAGCTATTAGCAGATATTACAAACTAAGAAACCATTCAGAGATGTCATCATTATTCACCAAGTATTCCAGTGTCAATTTAGTATTTTGAGCGATTCTTTGCTGTGGTGTTTCATAATTACAGTTTCCCATGAATTTAAGTTACAGAGTGTAGAAAAGAAATTAAATATCAAGCATTATTTTTCTTTAGAACAGCACTGGGGGAATATAAATGGGGAAGCAGGAACAATTAAACAGATCTGCTAATCTGACACTCATATTAAAGGTGAAATATATTGTGTGCATAGTTTTACTCAGATTACTGCACATTTTAAAAGTTCATTTTATCTGCCTATGTTTCCAGATAATGGAATGATGAATTTTACAGATATGTAGGATCTAGTCCTTCAAATATCATACTTATGTCAAAAAAACAGAACCATAGAAATAAGATCTATTGTAAAATAGAAGGTCTGAGACAAAATTACCAAAATCTGTGTCTAAATCAGTCGGCAAAGTCAATTCCTGAACTCATAAATAGTACTTTGAAACAATAATTCTGCCTGACTCATAATGAATAAAATAACATATTTTCAGTTCTACTGCTAGGGAAATATATTGATATAAGAGATCAAATTCTTACATTTATTTCACAATTAAAAACCATGAGCTATAAGGACCATCTGAAGTAGGATGTCTCTTCTAAGCCAAGGCAGAAATCAGTAGAAAGAAAAATCTTTGACAGGTGTGATTAGAATGACATTTTTTCTTTCTGATATTATGTGTTTCTCTCTTACCCCTTTACATTTGGTAGGAGAATAACATTTTTGCTGGTTTGGAACAAGGGTCTGGAGTTCCTACACTAATTTAAAAAATGACAAATCAGGCATAAATTAGGCTTGAATTCTTTATAGAACATATATAATAAATTTAACTTTTTTTTTTATTTGTTTGCTTGTTTAACCAATGTCCTCAAATATAGCACAAATATTTGCAAATTGATCAAATTTTGAGTTTATGCACTGCTACAGAAATAGTAATGTGGATTTTTTGTGGGTGATTTGTGAATGGGGAATATGTTATTTCTGTACTCTAAACAAGCCCATTTTAAAGACTGTGGGGTTTTTTTGCAATAATAAAAATTAAGTAGGAGGTTTGCTTTACAAAACTCTATGAGAAAAAAATTCTAAACTTTTCTATGAAAGATTTATTTTTAAAATTTCCAAAAGGTGTTAGGCATGTGATTTTAATTTTCACCATCCTTGAGCACCCATGAGAGATTAGCTTAATCAGAAACACAGAAAGGATAGGTTACAAATAGAACACATTAAATGTCTCCTGAATTTAGCATAAAAATGTTAGAATATATATTTATGACTATTATGACATTTATGTAGTGAGTATGGTATTTATGCAGTGTTTTATGTAAATGTAAAATATTGTATATTACTTTAAACAAGTCAGTGGAGAAAACATGTAAGTATTTTATATTTTTTTACAAAATATGGTAATGGTAATATACCAGTATAGTGCAAACAGTTATACAACAAATATGTGTCATTGTAACACCACTTCTGATTAATTTGCACCCCAGTTTCAAATTTCCAAGGCTGTGTCTTGCCTTTTTACTGTGTGATTCCTGGCAGCAAAGAACAGTTTGCCACTGGCAAATCAAATTGGTTACTGTGGAATACATTTTGTCTTTGGGATGCCTGTAATTCTATAATATTTTATCCATGTAGGAAATGTATGTTATCCTTTCATTTATGGAAATAAATCCTTGACCAGAGATCCACCAGCCAGGTCAGAACTGCTATTCTTAAAATGTTATTGTTATTCTCATGACAGTTTTTCTTAAAGTCCCTGTTTCAGAAGTCATTAGATGGTAATCTTGATTTTTCCTTTCTAACATAAGGGTTTTCGTAATTATACATTTGTGCAGAAAAGTTTGAATATCAGACCCTTGAAGCTTCAGAAACAAGTAGGCAAACAAAAAGAAAATTTATTTGTCATTTTGTTCTGCTTTGAACTATGTGGCTATTTCAGCAAACATTGTGCTTTTAATAAAAAAGCATTAGTCAGGTGTTTTTTAACTAATTTTATTTCTTATATTAGTATATGGTTTCAAGGTTTTTTTGGTATATCCTATGTTGTCAAATAAGTCTTTAAATGGTCAGAGTAAAGAAAGTAGCTGTGAAAATCAGCAACATATTAGTATATGAAAAATATAAATTGTCCTTTCTATATGCAGTTATAAAAAAGAAATTTTTTACAATGAGGGCAGTAAAACACTGGAGCAGGTTAGCCAGAGATGTGGTGGATGCCCCACTGCTGGAAACATGCAAGGCCGGGTTGGATGTGGCTCTGAGAAAACTGATCTAGCTGAATGTACGATGATCTTTAAAGGAGCCTTCCAACCCAAACCATTCTATGCTTCCGTAACTGTGTGGCAAAGGTACAGTTTACAATTCAAATGATTTTCCTATACTTGACTTTTAAAATTGTTTTTGCTGCAAACATTTACTTTTGGTTTTCCAATAGTGTTAAAATTTGGAGTTAAATTGAGATAAAATTGGAAATTTCTGCCCTGTATTTTTCATGAGTTCTCTGGAGCTTCCATGACAGAGCTGTGATTTCCTCTCTGGAGACATCTCACAGATGTCCCTGTGTTTTTTCTCATCTGCCAAAGTGTTATGTACACCTGTAATGGCCAGGAAACTTACTGGTGTGCAGTGATTTCAGTAATACCTTATGAAATTATACACCATGGATTCCAACAGACCTGTGCAGACTACAGTGATCCTCCACAGCCAAAAAAAGAATAAATTGAACATAAAATATATTAAATCTTCCCTTTATTCCCTTAATCAGTGCCTCCTCTCTGACTGGCAAATTTACATAAGACTTTCATATCTGCAATTTCTTATCACAATTGAGTGATATGTTTAATTACATTTTACCCCTTTCTTAGGGAAGATATCATCTCAAACTCCCACTAGCCACACTTCCGTTAGGGTTATAATATAACTTGGAAGTTAAAATTAAAAATTAAAATATTTTTAAAAAGTAATTAATAAGCTTGTTGCAGCCAAAAGCTTCATTAGACACAAACAGACACAGTTATGCAGAATTAAGTGGTAGGCAGGCTGAGATGAGAGTGTTATTGATCCTTTACCAACAGGTATACACAATTGTGTACCACCACATCTGTCAGTATATCTACATACCAGAAGTTACAGGAGATCCAGGGAAATTTACCAGGAAATGGAAGATAAATTCAGTGAACAGGGCACTGTGACATCTATGGCTTCACAAGGGTTGGAATAAAACAATAACCTTACGCTTATTTAATGAAGATGGATATAATAGGCTGCAATCTGTGTTACAAGAAGAGTTTTCTAAATAGGTACGTTTTATTGCATTTTGCTGATGTGTAGGGTTCCCTCTGCAGCAAAAATTTGAAGCCAATTTCATAAGTAAATGTGACTTTGTCTTGGAAAACTCTTAAATCTCTTTTTGGTTGCTTGAACATCATGAAGTCACGAGCAGTAAAAACCTTATCCCAGGATTACCTTGATTAAGGCACAAAACATTAAAAGCAAATTACTATGAAAGTATCAAACAATTTGCCCTTAATGTTTCAGTCATATCTGTAAAAAATATGACTTAAATCTAGTTTTATTAATAATACATATTTTAATTAAACGGCTAGAGGTGCATCTAGCAGGAAAAATTGAATCTTCACTGGATTTCACATACTTGTATGATTCATGGGCAGTAAATATGCAAAGCTTTATGCCCATAAGGCAATCACACTGCAAAGCTGATATGCATGTTTTTGTCTAAAAGAATGAAGTCTAGTAAGCCTTAGAAATAAAAATAATAGCAATAAAAATAATAACAACAAATGCTCTAAAAATTAATCTATTTTTTTTAGATCTAATGCATTTCTAGACACAATCCTCATTTTTTGCCAGCTGCGTGATGTTGAAAACATATTTATTGTTGTTTTCATTAATCTCATTACACAAATTTTGTCTGCATGGGTATGTATATGTGCACACACACTATCACAGCTTCAGCAATAAAACCATAGGATAAAAATTATCATGCTACAGTAGCACAGAATGAAATGCTTTCATTGCAAACTGGGAATTGAACAGTTCTGCAGTCTACTGATCTACTAACAAAGCCTCTCCTCATTTACATCAAGATTGTTTTTAAAGATCTGACTCTGCATGCCGAGTTTGCTTTATCTTTTGTTCACTTCATCCGACATTCAGCTCTCTTATATTTAATGACAACTACGCCATGCACACCACCAACACCTCTCACCTGGTGGTGTCAAAACACAAAAGCAGACGTGAAGTAATTGCAATCTGCAGTGCTTCTGTGAAGTAACTCTGTGGTGCCAAATTGCCCCCCTCTTATTGAGCGGGGCACAGGAATTAACACCCTGCAGTAGCATGGTGCAGTAAATGCATGTATGTTAAGGATATCAAACTTTGCTGAAAGTACTGGCAGGGTGAAACTGAGCTTAAACACTTGCTTTTCATATCTCAAACACTTGTCTAAAGACAGAACTATCATTGTCAACAGATTTTCCATCACTGCAGTGATCAAATGTTAATGAGTGTCATCTCACAATGTCTTTATAAGAATATGGAGATCCCAGTCATGATCTCATTTCAGAGACAGAAGACTGATGAACCAAAAAAACTGTAGGTCCACATTTCTCCTGATTTAGAAAGGCCAGTCAGAGATGCACAAGCAATGAATGGATTTAGAGTTTGGGTTGTTGGAGCTTTTTTTCTGGGATTGTTATTTTCCTGTTGTATAAGCCTGGAGCACAGCTCTTGTTGTCTTGTCAGAAGCAACTGAAAGTTTCTGGTCTCTCTGCATCCTGTTTCATGGCGGCTGAGATAGCACATCCATTTAAAAAAAATTAATCATTTATAACTCCATCTGAGATCTCTTGTTTAGCTACCACTTACAAAAAGTATGACCATCACAGGGATGGGTGAAGTTTTTTTCTTCTGAACAGAGATTACTCCTAGAAGTCTTGAGATTTTGCTGGACAGTATTTTGTTTGCTAAGAGTTTTCTTGAATCCTGCTCTCCATCTGAAAAATGGTAATGCAGGGGCTAAGTCAAACAAGTAGGCACCTACTGGCATTTACACCAGTTGATGTTTGTAGCACTGATGTGAGCCACTCTGTTCTGCATACAGAGGTTTAAGGGGAAATATGAGGAAGGTTGTTGTATGGAAAAGGGGGAGGACTAAAATAGTCAAGAGCTACTGAAGAGAAGGATGCACCAGGCCTGAAAAATTTATGCCTTATTCTAAGGTGAAGAGAAAGATCTATTTCTATCTCTTATTCATAGTCCTGAGCTCTCAATTTGGCTGAGGGATAAAATCAGTCATTTTTGGAAGTAAACTGAGGTGAAGTGCTACTATCGTATTCGGTATTTCAGGGATAGTCAAGTCCATATTCTTCATCTGATCAGAAGCAGCAATTTTAGTCTAAATACTTTCTCCTTTCTAAGGGAGCATGCTGTGCACTACTATGATATATTTTTGGATATTTTGTCTCAATGTCACCTTTTCAAATTGTTCTACTTCCTGTTATTTGTATAAATATATGTAATATATATATATATATGTATGTATGTGTGTGTGTGTGTATATAAGTTCACTGGACTAGGGAGTAGACCACAGATCCTGATGCTGAATATTTGAACCTACAATTAAATTTACAAAAATAAAAACATGAACCTCCTACATGAAGGCTGCATTTAAAAACAATATCTGGATAATAATGGGTGAACTGGACATGGAGGCAGAACCAGCTAAAAATTGCAACTTCAGACAGCATCCTTGGCACTTCAGGCCTTTTCATCTTCCTTTTACTTTCACATAGGTGCATCTCAGGGCTTGCTCTGGAGCAACAGTGAAGCCCTAGAGCCTCTGAACTCTCTAAAATACATTCATCTTCATTTGAAGAAGGGGGAGTGTTTCTTCACTCTAGTTAAGAGAAACTCTGCCATAACCTATATCATTTCCTTCTTAGCCTGAACCAGACAACAGACCTCAGTGATTCCATCCACAAGAGCTGAGTCTCTGTTCTCACCTGGAAGAAGGCAATACCGTCTCCCCACTCAGGTTAACCATTCTGTCTGTCACAATGACCTTAAGGTAAATAGAAAGGAATTTGAGTCTTTCAGCTCATCTCTTGCAAATCACCATTTGTGTCTTATGTCACTAAGGTGACAGATGCCAGATGTCAGCAGAGTACAGAAGGTTGAGTCCTGGGGGCACATTGAGCCTGAAGTGAGCACACCACCCTCAACCCATCAAAGACCTTCTGGACCTTCTTCTGCCTTGATTTCACCATTTAGACAGGTTCAGCTGTGGTAAGATACTCACAATATGTTGAGTAACATATTAAGTATCAAATATATTAAGTAATTTATCCAATTTCTTTTCAGTTGAATTGCAGCAGTTATAGCCTCCATAACAAATAGAATACCTGAAATTTAACAGCTTAACCATGAGTTGCTACAAGGGTGAAGAGGAGAAAATCTTGTGTACCCACCATGGGCACGAAAGTCTTTATTTCAGTTTCATTCTACAATCTGACCAACAGTCAGCAACACAGAGCCCTTACCTGTACAATTTCCCTGGCAGTTTAGCTCTGGATGTATTCAGATTTTATTGATTCTCAGGAAACCAATAAAACAAACTTATAGGTTATGACATAATATTTTCTTTGGAAGGAAGAAATGTGAATGTACCTGAACTGCATTTAGCTATTTATCAATTAACACAAAAAGTAACACTGCTTTCAACCTATACTGTTTTAATCACTAATGTCACTAGTGTGGCATTATTATGCTTTTAGGTACATGGGAAGAAAATGAATGCTGCATGTCGTCTTGCTTTTAATAGGATGCTACAAGACGAATGATTTTTGCAAGACTAGTATTTTAGTGTATCAAGAATTGTTCTTAAATAGTTGATTCATTGTGATTGTATATTGGTTTGATTTACAAATATCTCAGTAGTAAGCACTCCTAAGTACAAAGTTCATTATATTAATATAGATATATTTATACACTTAGGAAAGTGACAAAATAAACCAATGGCAAAACATGAAATTATGAGACAGTATAGATTTCAAGCAATAGCAGAAATAATTTATAAGTTGTAATAGTGATAAAAGAACACAGAGATTATTATTGTCTAAATTGTTTTTTTATAACATTTTGTGGACATAGTAAGTTGGTATTCCCAATGGAAAAGGAAAACTGTTATGATAATCAAGTTCATGAAGAAGGAGTAGAGGAATTTAAATATGTAGGGTATGGATTTCAAAAGCACTGAGCTTTGATTTTGAGCTCTCTTTCAAGTGAAGTCAACTGTGAAACTGACATCGACTTCCACAGGAGCAGAGCCACTCCCATATCCATGTGTCCAGCAATTCCACCTATGAACCCTGAAATACATTTGGTCTCGGTGAGACACATTCAGTAGAGCTGATGTGAGTGGAAGATAATGAGAGAAATGCTTTGTGATTCTTGCAAGCAAGAAGAAAACAGAAAGAAAGCAGAACTACCATCTGTGATTAAGAAATTATTCCTGATACACACCCCAAAAATCTATTGATCTGTGAATGAATTGCTGATTTTGGACACAATTAATGTAATCAGTCTTCTCCAATGTCTGCTAAGAATGACCAGACCTTTCACAGTCATGCACAGTGGATGGGAGGAGAAGAAGGAGGAACACGAAGATGTCTGAGTTCCTTGTCTGAATTGCCTTCAAAAAGATCTGTCACTCTGCGTGGATTTCAGAATGGAGGAGAGTTTTTCCTTCTTTCTCCCTCTACCTCCCTCTAGCATTGCTCCAGCAAATGTTTCAGTCCTGGACATCTCACATGATATTACACTTCACACAGTCCCAGGACATGTAGTTTCACCCTCCTCCTGAAAACTGCAACTGAACACCCTCTCACCTGCAAGAAACCCAATCCGCACAAGATTTATTGAAGTGAGATCCCATTGACATCACAGAACTCCAAAGAAGATCCAGGGGAAAACAGTATCTGATGACGGTGTTCAGATTAGTTCCAGAGGTAGTTGGCTCTCAGCACTGTAACACAAATCAGTCTCTGTTACCTGTGCTTTGGGCAAGGGTACAGTAATACAAATCTACCTACACTTTCTGCATAAGCAGAACAACAAAATTGCTTTCATACATCCACAAAGCTCTACTTTATTTTTCAATTTCCTTCACAAATATGAAGTTAACTCCTCAAGTCAAGCTTTAGGTTACCCAGGCTGCAATTTATTTTCTATTAATAAGAGACAGGTTTTAGAATGAACTCCAACATAGTGAATCAATGCATTTATAGACCCACCGATATGACTGAAGGCAGGACTGGATGAATTTTACTCAATCCCTCCTGACACCCATTAGTCCAGTCAGCTTTTAAAAATGTCAGTGATTAAGATTTCATTAATTCCCCAAACAGTATATGCCAGTTAACAACTACTCTGGTTCTTGTTTCTAGTGATCTCATCACCATCCGAACCAACCAGATGTATGAAGCTGTTGTGTGACCTTGAAGGTACCCCTTAAAATCTTACTGGTTTGATAGGGCATAGCAGGACACAAACATTGTGAAGTACCCTGCCTCCACAAGTCATCCTGAAGCAGTCTAACCTGCCAAACATCTATTTTCAAAGACCACTTCAGCAATTCACTTTTGGAAGAAAAGAATTGGCTTTCTCAAGAGCTATTCAAGATTACACAGTGCTTGCACAAAGCCCGAGTATTTAGTTCCATCACTAAAAGAAAGAGGTAGACCCAGTCCTAGCTGCTCTCCAAAGATGATGGTTCATCTCTCTTCGACAGGATTTATTTAAGGTCATTGGTCTGATTAGAATCACAAGCACTTCATCTGATTGCCTAAAGTTTGGTGTAATGAATCCTGCACAATACTCTTTCCTAGAGGTATGTATAGCAGGATATATGATTTTGTTCTCTTTTTTGTTCTCTTGTTGGATTCCTGGTGGCTGGACTTGTCCCAAAGTGTCTGACCCTGTCCTACATAACATTCTTGCCTCTACACCAGAGACACATGGATTTGATGAAGGAAACACTGAGTGGATAAGGTATTGGTTGGAGGCCACACTTAAAAACTGCAGCCAATGACTTTGTGTCCAGGCAGAGACCAGAGACTACTGGCATTCCTCAGGGACTGGTATTGAGACCATCACTGTTTAACATCTTTGCCAGTAACATGGACACTGGGATTGAATTCACTGCCAGCAAATTTTCAACAACTTTGCCAAATTATGTGGTGTGGCTGACACACTGGAGGGAAGGGATGACACCCAGGAAGACCTTAGCAGGCTTGACATGGTCCCTTCCAACCCAAACCAGATCACGAAGTATGGCAATGCAAGTAAATAATAGACTGAAATTACTGAGCATGAGGCTTTTATCTCAAAAAAAAAAAAAAAAAAAATCCAACCCCACAACACATTTACTTCAGTGTTTCACAAATGTGTCATGTGTCTCAAATGTGTCATGTCCTATTATATCCAGTCACAGTAACATAATGTGACCAACTGACTCTGAACAGGATGGAGAAAAAGCCTGATCTTAAGCCAGATACAAAATAAAAAGATGATGCACAAAGAAGACTGTAGGGTCGTGAGGTTACCTGGTGGAGTTCTAGAAAAGAAACAATATTCACTCACATAATTAAGATACATACAGAGCAAAAAAGTGTTTGGTGTAAAAATAAGAATTTTCCCTAGCACACATGTAAAATATTTTATTGGAGCACCTTGGAATTTAGCAAATACGATGTATAGAGAAGTATTACATATTACAAAATTCATACTCTTCCAAATAAACTCAATTTTAAAATAGTATGGAGAAAAAAGAACATTTTTGTGCACAAGAACTGATGTGCACAAAGATCTCTGAGGCAGTGTGCTGGAAAAAGGAATAGCTATGCTTGTTGTGAAGGTTTTTTACACTTCCCTGTAGTATAGGATTCATCTCACTATTTAAAATCTGTTTATTGACTTCTGAGCCAATCATATAAGATGATGTCCAAGAAGGAAAATGAGCACCTCTTGGGTTTAGCTCATGCCACCCATGTTAGAAACCTAAAGTTAGCTGATGTTAATTTCACCATACAAATCAGTTCATACCAATGCAGCTAATTTTTCTTTTTACTAAATGTGGATTCAGATCTCTCTGAGCTGACAGCAACACTGGGATTTATGCCCACCACTGTTCCTCATAGCACTTTCTTCTCTTTGCAATTTCCTGCAGGAAAGGGAAAGTACGAAATCATGTGAATATGGATAACTCTTACTCTTGTTTTAAGACCCGGGTCTTCAATATGGTAATAAATAGATGGATAAAATAACACTCTTAAAACATACTTCAGACATTGTTTTTTCTGTGAAAGTATTAGGAATGTTGTAAAAAATACCCCAACACCTTTTTACAAAGATTACATGGTATGTGATTAACAATTTAATTCAAAGTGGGTTTGAAGAATTTCATGGTAGCATTTATCAAGCTCATCTATTTTACCCTGTTTTATGTCAGAACAGGAATGTATTGTTGAAGTGAACTCCCTTGTCATCCTCACTTGCTGTCTTGATTCTCACTGTGTTGCAACTGCAGGGAGCCATCATTTTCAGGAGGAGCTGTTCTTCAGGAACCACCTTACATCCTTTAACAACTGAGGTGGGCAACATTCAGTACGAGAACAGAACCATTCCAAAGTCAACTCCCAGCCCAAAAAGGTCAGTGTGGATGTCACTGCAGTTGGTCACTTGCAACCATTTTCCCTGTGGGTCTGCTCTTATTGCTCTTCTAATGCAGGTGTAGTCCCAAAGAATCCAAAAAGAACAAAGTATTAGTTTTATCAAAGTAAATAAAGATGACTAATTTATAGAAGAATGCAGAAGCTTGCACGTATGATTTTACTGTTATAAGTTTTCAGTAGACTTGATCAGTGTTTCTCTACATCAGAAATTAGAACATAACACTGGTCATTTTCACTTGTTTAACTTGTCGATTAGGGTAAATTTTAGTTGTTTTCTTCTATTTGCCTTGGGAGTTCAGTTGAAATCCCCAAAGGAGAGAAGATTCAATGCCCCCAACAGCAGAAACGTGTCCGTCTGCTGCTGGTGAACAGAAGTGCTGAGCTGCTGACAGCTCTAAGTAAATGGGATCATTTAAAAGATCGCACATACTCTGTGCATTTCTGCTCTTTATCGTTCTTATCTCACCGTGAACAGAGATAGTTACACTGATTCATGGTTGGTGGCACAATGCCACAAACTGACATCTCAAAGAAGTAAAAACAAATCAATAATCCTTCTGTAGGAACTAGAAGAGCACTGCCCACGATCAAATTTACTCCAAGTTTACAGATAGCTTATTAACTACCCAAATCAAGTGCATATTTTAAATAATGCATAGCAATGTGATCAAGATGAGAAGGTTGGTGAAATGATGCCATTTGTTTGCTTCATACAAAAATTGGGTTCCATCAACTTAATGCCTTTTTTCCTCCATCTAAATTTAATATGTTTAATTTCAGAGTGAGTTTTGATCAATGTGTCCAAATGACTTTTAAATGCTTAGATAAGGTTTTACCAGTCTTCATTTTTCTCACTGGAGCCTGGGTAATATGCTCAGTGTTATAAAAAACCAGTAGCTCATTCCTGCTTTTAAAAGAAAGGAAAAAAAAAAAAGAGAAAGAGGATGAATGGGAAAAAAAGAAAGGTTTTGTTTAAATTATCTGCTGTTTACAGACTTAAAAAGTGCCCTAAATGTAATATAGCATAAACATTCTTTCCTTATTTCACTTATGACTACTTCCTAGATTAATCCTCTTACCCATCAATGTAGTCTCTTCCAGTTTATTATGCATCCTTCTTATTGAATAGTCCTTTGTTTCTCAACAGATTGTTTAGGTTTTTAATATTGTTAGTGTTGAGAGATAAACGTTTTGGTACATATTGGAGAGTAATAAATTGTGTTGAACATTGATAAACTAACGCAATTACTAGCAAGGTCACAGAGTCAGCTAATTTAGAAATATCAGTACTCGGATTTTGAGTTGTCCCCTGGAGAACTGCAGCCACTTTATTAAAGCAGGAGGGTGAGGAGAAAATGGTACATTAGGATTGATCTTTTGATCTAATTGTGGACCTCTGCCATTCCTTGTTTGACCAAAAGTGCTTAGCAAGCAAGAGGAAACACAGTTCAACTAATTGAGGAACATCCCTTAAAAGCCGAAGGGATTGTGGGAAAAAGAAACAAATTGCAATTTGTACAGTTTTATGGTGTTAGTTATCAATGAAAAGGTGTAAATACTGTACAATTAATCTTTGATTTTCACATGGGAATTTTTGAGGTTTGCAAACATATCACATTCATACTTCCAATGTGTTTGAGAATCTAAATTTCAATACTGCTGAAGTCTCAATTAGGCAATATTGAAAAAAAGTAATATTTTCTATGTTGTGACTTATTTTTAAAGAATTAATACAAGACCCCTGCAATAGCACTCAGTCACTAGACAACAGGCTGTACTGTTGGACAACATCAAAAATGCCATGGGACGCTCCTATTGCATGAGAAAAACTAAAAAAGTCCATCTGCTTCTGAGAGTTAAACTGAGGCACATATTCAAACTTAAATGAATTTTTATCTACAAAAGATGATTTCATTTGCATTTTTTGATCTTTCCTTAACTGATGTGGGTCTGTTTATTTTTCTATACTAGAATCACTAGTATGATGCTGTGGTGGTATATTATCCCCACCACCCCCCAGGCCGCACTATGATCTGAGGAGTGACCTTAAAACACTAATTTGTGACAAATACAGCTTTCAAAGGTATGTGTTAATTAGTGGGTGGCATGCTAGAACGAAGGTTGATGATAATGAGTTCTATCTCTATAGAACTCTTTTAATTTGATTCTAGACAGTAACAAGTGGGAATCATCACTTTCTGAAAAGCAATTAGCTGCCTAACTCAAATAAACAGAGAAAGTTACTTATTAAAGGATACATAGAAACTACACTAAAATAATATTATCATCATAGATAGTGTGTAATCATCATTTGTTTTGGAAAAATTGTGTTGGCGTTCTCTCTTTCTCTCTTTGTTTCTTTCCTTCTTTCTTCCCTCTCTCCCTCCATCTCTCTGTCCCCCTTACCCCTCTCCTTTTTTTCCTAAGTTGTTTCAGCATAAACAGATGTGGGAACAAAGCACTCATATTGATGCTAAAAACCACAGGAGGAGACTGCTTCAGACCTATTTCAGTTTGGAGATTTTGAGCTTTATCTCTTTTTCATGTTGACACTATTTCATGGACAGTCAGAGACATCAGGACACAGCTGCAGATCTTGACATCTACATTTAGACACATCCAGGCACAGCGAGGCATGTGTTCGAGGAGACATGGATATCTAAGCTCTTACTGCAGTCAGCTGGGAACAAGTCACAGTCAGAAGGCTCTGGAAATCTATTCAGCAGTTCATATGAAGAGGAGCACAGACTGTATTGACTACTCCACTGCCTGTATGAGGATACCTAGTGCAGTCTAAAGTACCTGATGCCATGGCAGTGTGGTGCTATGTGTAATTTACCTCACTTTTCAGCCAGGTAGTGTATACTTTTGCAGCCTGCAGATTCGGTTCTCCTGTCAATTCCTGTCGGAATGAAACAGGGTAACCACTGACTCAGTGTTACTGAAATATCATGAAAGAATTTAAATGTAATTGAATAGAAAAAGAAATAAAAATATAATAAATTCTAAGTATAATTTCAGGTTTCTGTAATGCAGTAAGTACTAAAATCACTTTGATTTTTTTGGCTTTTTGCTTTGTAAGATCCTGATGAGAAATGAAATCAGATTTTAGAAGTTTAAATTTCCTGATGATTTTTTTTACTTCTGTAGTCAATCACTGGCTTCATTAGAGAACTGGTAGTCAGTCATCCTTACAGATTAGAATTCATTTTTTCTATTTGAAAAACATAACCCTTAGTTTAAAGCATTCCTATTTGAAAAAGTAATGTTTTGTATTACCGGTTTTAAGAAAATCTCTATGACTCAGGTGTTAATATGACCCTCTCACAGACAGACCCTCTTACTGCCACAGGCTTGTGTGAGCCACCAGGGTTTAATATGCATTCAGACGGAAACACATCTCCTTTCAGTTCCCATGAGAAACACTTTTGTCCTTATGAAATCTACAAAAAATTCCCAATTTACATTTGTTAATTAGAAAGCTTTATTCTAAATAGACTAATTAATTACAGCCACATTTACATTTTAAATTTAAGTGATTATTTTAGAGGATTTTGTAGACTCCTAATTACAAGAGTTGTTGTTCTCATTAGGATTTCAAGTGCTGTCCCAAATGAAAATGGCAATTGATCTGCGAAGCCCCGCAGAGTCATCGAGTTTAACTAGTTCTGTGTACTGCCTAATGCACACACACAGCCACTGCTGTGTGACCCAGTGCATTCCAGAGCCAAATCACTGTGCAAAAATACCTCTCTCAGACAGAATGCAAAGCAGTCACCCAAGTTCCTGGGGAGTACGAGTGGAGTATGAGTTGTCCAAGAGGAAAAAAGTCTTGACAATCATTCTACTCAGCTTCAACAGGAGTACAGAGACCACAATAAACAAAGGACTTTTGGTTAAAGATCAGACATATTAAAAGTATATAAGGCTATTCAGAGACTTCTAGAGAAATTATAGCTTACATTAAAAAGCTGCCAATATGAGGACAGCTAGTACTGATAGTTCTTTCGTAAAGAATTGGAAAAAGAAGGTCACAAAATAGGGAAAAACTATACAGCACTATTAAAGTTCCTTGGAAAGCTTTTGACCTTATACTATTCTACAAGTGCTTATTTCTGAAATGGAATCCAGTTGGTATAAATACAAACAATATTAATAATTATATTAATAGTAGTATTATAGTAAAATTGTCACCATCATCATCATCATCATTATTATCTACTAGTGCAGTGAAATGAAAGTTAAAATGACTTCTTGTTATAGTCTAGGGAACGTGCTACCTATGTACTGGTTGAAGAATGTAAAAATATAATTCACATCCTTTTAAAATGATGAGTCAAAACCCAGCAAAAAAGTTTTGCAGAGGGAGTATGTACCTAACCTGTTCTCCAACAGTTTGACTGAGAGATCCAAAAGAATAAGAATGATCCTGTCAGATGAATTCTTGGGGTGTCTGTGAGGAAGGCTGGGTGCCTCAACTCCTCCCTGGTGGATGACTAATTAGCCATCAGAACAGAACTGCCTCTGCAGGAAAGATTCTTTTCCCCCATCACAGTATTTTACAACTTGGCTAATGAGGCCAGGTCACCAGGAACCCATTGGGAATCTCATCTCCTGCTGGCAGTTCTGTTTCTGTCCAAGAAGCAATTGAGAGTGAAGATCTTCCTTAAAATTACACAGTCCTCTTATTTTATTTAATGCATGGATTATTTTAGTTTGAGGAAAACTACTGCAGCAGAGGACTTACTCTGGCCACAAAAAAATGGAGCATATATAAACTTGGTATAGTACAGACCCAAAAATACATTTTAAAGTCCTCATTTTTTTTCTGTCAAGCTCAAGAAACAGAATTTCATACAGTTCTAACAGCATTGAAACTTCTCCAGATACAGTGCTTTCCTGCAGCCTTTTGCCTGATGCCATGCCTTTGAACACTTTGGTTCATACCAAGGAAGAGACATTTATAAAATAAAGCTTAAAATGCAGAAATATCTTACTTTCTTTGGGCCAGAGGAAATAGACACACAACAGATGAGAAGATTTGACTCAGTAGTCCAGGACATGAGAATGGTCTCCTGAAAAGGACACAGCACTGGCCAGTCATGAACATGTTTCCACAGCAGAATTAACTCCAGTCTTCCTTAGTCTTGGTGCCCATTCACAATTAACCTGTGCAATTTGGTTATCAACTTACATTGCAACTGATCTCCCATGGTTCTGGACAGCTCAGGTGGACTTTGAAATGAAACTATAGCCAGGGGGTCTCCTCTTTGCATTCAGACTTCAGTCAGGGAGCTGATCTCACTGTACAGAATAGCTCCTTTTGTTCCAATGCAGTTGGACTTACACTAACATTGCATGGGAGATGAATCTTTATTTTTCTCATTTTACACAGTACCCACAATTGCAGTGTGTGGAGGTCAAGGAAGATACCCTACTCTGTGTACACATTATGTCATTGAACACTTATATTTAGGCAACTAAATCCCATTTTGATAGTCTTATATTCCTGTCAAGATCAGGACTTAATTTGTATTGTACATAAAAACTGTCTGTGATGTGTCGCAAACAAAGACGGTAAGCACTGAAGGAAAAAAAAAAAAAAATTATTTGCAACACTACCCAAAGATGCAGAATGGAAGTTCTAATAACATCAAACTCCATCAATATTCACATCCAGAAAAATATTGGAGAGGAAGGGGAAAAAAACCCAACAATCCCAAACACAACCATTAAGACATTCCTTCAAAACATTAACTTGCACCAAGAAACTAATTACCAGCATCCATCCTAGATGTTTTGTCTTCTTCCTGGGTTTTATTTACTGTTTAATGAAGTTGGTTTTCTGTTTTCTTTCAAGAGGCAAATGATGAGGTACAGCAAATGACACCAGAAAATTACAAACAAATCCCTTCAAGATATACAAGGAGACAGAGAATCCATTCCACATGATCAGAGAGTACAGAGTGATAATAATAGCAGGTTTGATGGAGGTTATGTCTCACAGCTCTTTAGGTCAGATAATAATGTGCTATGTCATTAAGCTGCAGTATCACTTTCCTGACTATTGTAATTGATGGTACATGATATGGATATACTATAAAGCAAGTAGTATGTTTTGAAATCCCCTTCTACAAGATTGAGATGTGCTTTCTGTAAGCTCTGCATTTCTCTTTGCTCTTCCTTAGGCTATTTCTTTGCCTTTCTGAGTCATGAATAATAAACACAAGCACCTTTATTTGACAGTTCAAAGTAATCTAGCAAATTACACACGTGTGCATGCATATTCATCAACACTTACATACACAGTAGCATGCACATGGATGGCATTCCTTAAAAATAGCATCCAACAGTTACGTATATGTACACACACACTATCATGTATGTATAGTCAAAGAGAGCAAGAAGGTGAATGAAAGTGAGGAGAATTATTTATTTTGTTTTGGAAATCTTGGCTACTGTGCTAATAAGCTCTGCCAGTACAGCTAAATAAGAGAGGTCTCAAGAACAGAGGGATGGGAGCACTCTGCTCTAGCTGACCATACAGCTTAAATGTCACCTCCCAGTAGTTGTCTAGTTTAATTATCTGCCTCACAGAAACATTTTCAACTACTCAAACTACTTCTCTTCCAACCACAGTTTGGGAAATAGTTTATCTAGAAATCAAGACAAACAAAATATTATGGTTCATGGCACAAGGGGCAGCATGTAAAGCCAAGGGAAAACACAAGTAGGTGTAATGTGGACACATCCTGTCTGCTCTAGAGGGTGCTATCTTGAGCTATGTGAGTCACCTTCAGTTCTAACATCTAGCTCTCAGCATTATGAGGGATGTCCAGCTCATCTATGACTTAGAAAAGGTCCTCTTCTTTTTGGTTTGTTGTTTGTTATTTTTCTTTTCAGCAGCATAGACAAATCACAGAAGTATATTTGGACCACTTTTTACTGAATGTGCACCCAGGTCATGGCACTGAACTGGCAGTGTACTCAGTAAAAATGCAATACTTTTGACACATTCAGATGTAGTTTTCTGTAAATTTTTTGCATATGCATGAAAAGTATATTTGTTAGCTTCAATCCCCCTGAGCTGACATTCCAATAGTATGTCTACCATAAGTATGGGAAGAAGTGTGTGCCATCCATTTTCACATAAGGCCGCAGGATTTCACCCTGGATGGACCATCCAGCTTTAAGAGAGGTTACATATTTTGGATCCTTTTCATATCTTGGTTCTGGGTACATCTTTTGCAGTGGTCTTATCTATGACCCACAAAATCAATATACTGCTTGACCTCAGAGATTCAGAAAAAGACTACAGAGTTTGTAGTGTGGATTTCAGTAGAATATGACTTAATGATGCACGACTTAGTTTGGTACCTTAGGCCAAGTCTGCGTTACAATTGCTTTGGCAGTGTGCAGTCCCAGGATCCCTGACTGGGAACAGTTGGCCTGTGAATACTGTTTATACCAGTGAAACCAGATTAACAGCACCTTTCAGTCTAGCATTAAGAAAGTGAACTGCATCAAACTGGAATAAGGGCAGTTGTGCTGCTGCTACTACCCTAGAGGTGTTTGCCAGCAGAACTGTGCCAGTCTTAGTACACAATACCCCAAGACTTCATGTGTTCTGGAAAGAAATTCCTCCACTTCTCCAAGGGGAATGAATTTTTCTTTGTCATTTTTTGGCTTACCAGCTAAAGATTACTGTGAGTGTATTAAAATGAGAAAGTTAAAAAGAAAAAAAGTGTTTTTTCAGATCTAGTTGTAATTCAACCAATGGACTATCTTGATCAGCATATCTGAATTATGTTTAAAGTATTTTGGAGACATTTCTCAATTCACGGGATCTCAAGCTAGGATTCTTACCGAGATGGAGAAGCTGGGACTTTTTCACCTTCATGAAGTGTTACTAAAATTCCAAAATGCCAACATCTCCTCTGTATATTTATGTACAATTTCAACAAAAATCCTAAATTTTAAGAATGACTGATCTAGATAAAATCTATAAACCATCATATCTTAGGTATATGAGTGTTTATGTATATGTTAAGTATTATTTACCCTATTAAATATTTCCAGCCGTATTTATAAGCCAGTTATTAGACATTTAAAAGTAAATGTGCAACTTTTAAAACTAGTCACTTTAATAATTAGGGTGACTATAAGAGGCTACAGTAATTGTACAGAACTGTTGCATTTCAAAGAAGAGAAATTATAAGTGACAGTAACCCTTTATCAATTCATTCCAAGTCAGTTAATTAAACCTGGAATTATTTAAATAAGGTGACAGTCAAAGGAAAAGGTCAATGTTCCCAACATTTCAATGTCTTCCTCATCTCTGGAGTTTAATTAACTCATTTTGAACAGAATGGTCAAAAGTACACTAAAACTCATAATTCCTTCCCTGTTTTTTAAATGCAAAATCCAATTCTCCCTAGGTCTGCAGAGTGGTTTTTCAAACCACCAGCAAGTGAAGGAAGTTCTGTCCTCCCTCTCGCAGATTTACACACCTGGAATCCAAAGGAGCTGAAGTGGTGCCTCACTAGTCCATGGCTAACACCTCCTGCTGCTGCAGAGTCGCCATGGCAGTGGTTATGCTTAACTTTATGTCAGGAGAACATCTGCACATCTCTTTAGTCTGGCACTAAAAGAGCTACTGGCCTCTCCATTGACCTGCTCTCACTCCAGCATTCTGGCACCATGAAGACCCATCTTCCTTGAACACAGCTGCTAGAGACAGATTCATGTCACTGATTATTTACCTCTCTCTCTCTCAACTGCCCACACTCCATTTCACCAGGTCTGCCCAAGAATTCAGTCTCTTGATGTGTGAAATTGTTCAGGGAGTCACATGTTGAAATGGACATGAAGAGCTTGACTCAAATGCTGAAGCAGAGCATGGGTCCAGAGAGAGTTGGGGGAAACCCTAGAGATAGAAGCCTATGGAGAAAAAATTTTGGAGGTTGATAACCAAAATAAATTTAAGATTATGAGCTGGGGCTTGCTGTTTCTTTCCACTTGAAAATTGAATAAATAGAATTGCACTAAAGAGAAACAAGAATCTAAGATTAATAACCATCTTATAAGAGCAACCTGGAGACCCTGGACTTTTGGTTAGTCCCTTTCAAAGGAGCAATGGCAGAGATGCCATTGTAAGTGCTTACACCCGTGCTTAACCCAGTGAGAAATGGCAGGATACAAAAGCTTGTCAATGCACCAGCTACTTCATGGTAACTTTTTGTGTTTTTATCTTCTTTCAAAAGTAAGCACAGCTTAGTGAGCTAAAGGTGTAACACCACATCCATGATGGAATGTACATAACCGGTGCACCATGGAGAAGTGAAGGTGGCATAAATACTTTTCTAACACTGTGATAATTTGCTTTTTTTTCATACTCTCAAAATTGTAACAAGGTCAAAGCAAGAACATTAAATGAAAAAAAAAAAACAAGCCTGAACCCATCTACTGCTGCTTCCTCTGAGGAAGATCTGTTGGTCTAGAGAGAATAGAATTGGAGAGTTCGTGTACTACACTAAGACTAGGCAGAAGGACATGATAAGGAATTAGTATTCAAGGCACCATATCTCATATATTTTATAATATTATTATAAATTATTGCTGTGATTTTCACAGAATAAAGAATTTTATGCCAACAAAATAGTTTTCCTAATTTTCAGACCGTGTACAATTGATCTTAGGCATTTAATGTAGACATGGAAGGAGATAAAAAACATTTTACAAAAAACCCCAAGAAATCTGACACCTTATACCACTGTATCTTTTAATTATTTAGCTGCAAAATGCAATGTAAAATTGTACAATCATGGTGACCAAAGAATGCCAGTGTGATTTGCCTAACTGAAAAGCAAATTTGTAAATAGGGTCTTATTTAATTATATCTGTGTAGTTTTACATAAGATCCTTGTTCCTGTTGTACTCTGGACCTTGTTCCTGTTGCACTTTGGAATCCAACAGTATCATAAGAGGTAACCCTCATGTGGAACAGTCTATCTTTTGGTTAAGGAAAAATATATTTTGTTTTCAGAAAATTTTTGTGTGATGAAAGCTGATTCCACTCTGTAAAGTGTTTACTTGTTTTAAAAAATGACTTGATCCCTTCCCTTTTGTCTGCTAACTTATACATTATTTTTTCCTTTGAATTTTTATGCTTTTTCCTTTGTTTTATCTTTAAAACATGCTCTTGCTCTTTTATTACTCCTTTTTTAAATCCAGGCACAGAGTCTATCTCCAGACAAGTTTGTTTTTCCTTGTGCTTTTTGCCTCTTTATGTCTTAGCAAACTGTGAGCAGTTTCATTAGTAAGCCAAACCTTATGCTTCACGGCAGTTTACATTAAAAATTGCAGATGCAGTTTTCTATAGTCTCTCAGAAAAATGCAGCCCCATCAATGAAGCTATGAAGCACTCTGTCAGAGAGTAATTTAAGTGAACAAATGGAGGGTAAAAATTAGGCTGGTGAAAATAAACCACTTTTAATTTCTAGAAACACAATAAACTACTCAGTTGCTTATCCATTGCTGGTTTTATATTGTGAGCCTTACAACACTTTACCATGACCTGAGGGCAAACAAAACAAGTTGGCTGATTCTTTTCCATCATGGAGTTAGAACAACAAAAATTGTTTATTGTTGCTAGTAACAGTGCTAAAATTCATTGTGTCCTTTTTTGTTCAGTGTTATCATAAATGTCATTTGAAAAACCAAATTACCGTCAGAGGATCCCTAAAGAAAAACATCTCAGTTTATTATCTCTTACCTTGTCTTATCCAAAAAATCTCAAATACCTTGGTAACCACTAAACATCTGATCAAGAATTATGATCTCAATGGCCTTCTGGAGACACATACTGGTAAGGCACTCTGCTGTCATGGAGATAAGCACAATGTAAATGATTGCACAGAAATCATGAACAGCTGTAAGATTTAAGAGCATCATTTTCAGCTTATTTGGGAATCAAGTAGCATTTGAGCTTCCCACATTGCACAGGATCAGCAAAAATGAAATATTAGAAGCACTGTCCTACAAACTGTCTTCACTAGATAAATCCTAATCACCATAAATTTCTGTACAGAGCATGTAAGCTCATGCCCTAATGTCACTGGTTTACTTATAGAAATGTTATAATATGAGAGCCTCTTCAGGCATAAATAAACTACAGATACCAAAGGACTAAAGGGGTTAAGGTACATAGATGTCCTTGCAGAGTGACCATATGTGCCCACAGAAAAACTACAGCTCAGTGAAGAGGTTTGAGCAAACAGACTTTATCTCAGTTGGTTACTTTATCTTCTCCTCTATTCCTCTGTCCCGACCAGCCCAAAGAGAGCTGAAACAGGAGAACTAAACACTTTATTCTTTTTCCTATTTCTTAAAAAAAACCAGAGCCCTTGACTTCACATTGATCTAGTTATGCTACAGAAAGAATAAAGTTCACAGTTGTGACTTTACTCCAGCTTTTCTCTGCCCACAGGAGGGCCAAGAGCCCAGATGGGCATTACACAGCCTTGGCAAAGACATTTATTAATGTGGATAAGAGGTGAATTGGGGAACACATCTGAGTTTGGATCCAAGCTTAAAAATTAAATTCTTAGCCTCATTGCATGCTCCCTGCAAAACAATTTCTTTTGTATTTTCCAGTAAATGAAGATTGCACTGTGAAAATACAGATATGAGAAAAGACAGCATGGGAGAAATATAACGTTTACTGGCTACCAGCTACTTTCCTTCAAATACAAAAGACTCATAAAATAAAAGAGAACTTCTCCTACTAGGTTTTGTATGAGCTGGCATGTCCTTGTCTTACTGTGTATTTTATCTCATAGGAGAGAAATGTTTAGATCTTTGCTGAAGTAAAAAGGCTGGATAGAGCTGAGCTCTGGGTCACTTTGATGTGCATTATTCTAATTTAACACATTTATACTTGCAAGTAACAGGAAAACTAGTTGCAATAGGAATCTGTGCAAAATCTTTTGATAATTTTCTTCATGTTACTCCTCTTTCCACCATTTGTATGAGATGGATTCAAAATTACTAAAGCAGAATCAATTGTTATAGGAAAAATATATTAGATTTACCTTAGATTTACATTTCTTCAAATCATTTATTACACTGAAAATGCAAGGTCTACCATTTCACAAAGGTTAAAAGGCAAACAGATTAAGTGTTAAAATTCTATTACATGTCTTGTATTTTTTCACTTGTATAAAATTACTGCTAAACTAGATCCTCTTGAGACTATTGCAAGAATTGTCTCTGAGTACTTCTGCTGAAATCAATCTAAAAATATTTAGCATTGTGTAAATCCTATAATAGGAGCATGCATCTTTGTTAGATCTTGCCAATATGAAAGAGATTTACAAAAATCCAATGTGTTTGGTAGCACATTCCTCCCACTATTATGATGATTATTAAATTATTTGTGCATCAGAAAGGTAATCTATCCATCAAATAAAATGGTATAATTTTTAACAAATATCTATGATTGCAGCTGGATTTCTAAGGATACATTAAAAAGTATCATTGTTTAGAAGGCTGTGCATCTGTTTGTATGAGTTTATGTTTATATTTATATATATATAAATATATTTAAAAACTGAAACTAAATTGCTTCCTTCCCCTCAAAAAAAGCTCTCTTTTTAGATATTTCAGAAATGGTTGCTTTAACACATTTCCAATGCATTTTCATTAATATTTTATTACACCATCTTATGAACCCACTTCAAGTCACAAACAATAACAAGCACAGTTAGAATGCCTACAAATGTAGCCTCTTTTCAGTGACTTCCAAATACATGGGGATTTAGTTCAATAAGGCAATGCACCTGAATGACAAAGGAACTCAAGTGAACCAAAGTGAAAAGCACAACAGCTGTAGGCTTCTGAGCAGATATGCCTATGTATTCTGGCGCTGGGCTGTACGAGACCAAAAAGCAACACTTTGCATCCAACTTTTCTTTCACAAAAGTAGGACGCTGAACTTTTCTTGATTGCATATTTTATTTGAGAGTTAACAAGCATTAGTTCTAACTGGCCTGACCGTCTCTCTGACTCATTTTCACTCCTTACTATTTTATGGCGTGTGCCTTTTCATCTCTTGCATTTTTTTCTCTTACCAGTGCTACTCCCTAACTAATTTGGGCTCCACATATGAGCCGAGTTCAAGTTCTTATTTGGGAATGTCAGATATCTTTGGCTTCTAACAGAATATCCTATTATTTTTCAAAGACGTAATTTTTACTACAACACACTATGTACTTGACTTTGGCCAGTGAATTATAAAGGGTGAAAAGAGCATCAAATACCCTAAGTTGTAGTGCAGGAAAATTTAGGGGTTCTTTTGCAAACAAGTAGTCTTTTCATTTTAGTCTATGATTTTAGTTCAAGTTGCAGGTCCTTATTAGATCTAAGACAGCTATAAAAAAGAAACATGGTAAAATTTCAGTTATTTTGACTGAGTTTTCCCTTTTCAAATTTGCCATAGCATAAACAAACTCTAAGGCAAAAAATACTCCAAAGTACATGTGTATAAGTATGTAAGTGTATATCAAAGTGTATTCACAAGTACATATATATGTACACTCAGAGAGGATGTTTTTCTCTCTTTTACAATGTTAAAATTTAAGCTTACCCAGATAGCCATGAATCTTTGTTAGTTGGTGTGTCTCTGGACACACTGCCTAGAACGGGGTTCAGAGCAGCAGAACTCATGATGACTGGCATGCCAAGGGAAGCCAAGCAGACCCCAGAGAAAAAAAACTCTGTTTCAAAATCTGTGTATGTTGTAAGTATACTGCAAATTCAGTAAGAGAGATTTGGTTGTGAAAGTGAACTCCAAACCCCGAACTCCCCCACATTGACAGCTAAATGGTCCTTTCTTTCAACAGCACGAAGTTTGAGCAGTCACTCAGTGTTGCAGTGGATCCCCCTGGGCCCCCCCAGCCGGGTCCCTGCCATGTGACTGAGTCGGGTCTGTCTGATGTTCAAGCCGCCCGGGCTCTGATGTGGTTGGTTGTTTGTCCCATCTCCGCCCCTGGTATCCCCTTTCCCCTGTCTGTGATAAAACCAGCAGGATGGAAAGCCCTGCCCTCTTACCTCGCCGACTCTGCCCAGGTCGGTGCTCTGTCCCCCCCCAGGACCGAGGGAATAAATGACTTAACATCATAAGAGGTTTGAGCTACATTTCTCTTCTCAACTTCTGCTTCTGGTGAGTAGCTGTCAACTAACCCTGGCTTAAGTGGGGCTGTTCATTCGAGGGATATCTAGGCTGTTTGTGAATGGTCTAAAGACATTCCAAGACATAAAGAGGCAAGCTCCCCACAAAAATTAAGCAGTGGACAGCTAATAACACCAAGAACTCAGAATGAGATGACCAAAGTCCTTCTATTTCTGAGGTCTTTACTCCCATAAATCACCTCCACTTCCAGAAATATACTCTAGTCAAAGCTGAGTGTGGAGGAGGAGAGGAGCTGAAGTACATTTTCTGTCCAGGAATGTAATATTCATGGACCCAAATGGAAGAGAACAGGAAATTATGATGCAATATTTTTTGATTATAGAATCAATTGTTTGAGAGTCTGTGACGGAGTTCAAACCTAAAAGAGAATGAACATGTTTCATCTCCAAGAAATCAGGAAACACCAATGCTTTTTTTCTATGATATTCCACAATGACTTGACAAGTGGACATCAATAAAATTAAAATAGCAGCAAAGTGCTGACAATTTTTTTATTTCTAGTTTATGCCAGTTCCAAGGTACTCTGCATGAGGCACTTCATTTTCAAAGATACTGAAGATCAAGAATTGTTATTCTTATCCAGAAATACAACTTGCAATATAATGTCGAAGATGGTATGGTGGGGTGGTGCTCAACAGCTCTAGACTTATCCCCAGACTGAGGAATTGATTAAAGAGGGTATCTGCTAATTTCTTCAGGAGCCACCTATTTCCCTGTAATCAAAGGTTTAGCAAATGCAGCCTAGTATTTAGAAATAAAGATGGGAAAGGCAGATGTGTGTTACACTGCTTTACAGCCAAGGTGATTAACTTTGCTTTCTGCATCCTAGCAGATGTGGTCTGGAGGAATCTGGGGATCTAACCTGAAGTCAGCAGTTCCCAACATGAGTAGAAGCTGCACTCAACATGCAGCCTAAAACAAGGAAAAAGGAAACTTCATTAGTCTGTTTGTGCATTTCAAAGTTAGGACACATTTCTATTTTGATTTGTGTAAGATGAGACAGGGCAGCATGAGAGACTTTGGGAAGGGATCTAATCAGAAACACTCTTGCAGTCTGTAGGACTGTAACAATAAAAAACAGCAACTTTATGAATTGAAAATATTTTTGAAGGTAGGAGGGATTTGCATTCATGCTGACAGCTTCTGTATCAAGTTTAGCCCAGTGGGAATTGAAACCGCTGAGATATTAAACCTTGAAAAGAGGGATTTATAATGGAGAGGCTGACAGAACTTTAATTATAGCCAGTAGCACTTTAAGCATACTTAAATGTATTATGTTTTTATAAGGACATTATAAAAACCAAAGGGATAGAGGTCACAGATTAGATTGTGCTGGAGTAACCACTGGAACATCTAAGCCTTTAGGCCACTTTTGGCTCATGTTGACTGACTGAGAGATAAAAAGTCAAGTACCTAAGAATCTAGGCAATATTAGACAACAAGATCTCTTGTTTTTAAAATTATTTCACTAGCAATATTAGTATATATGTAATTTTTTTCCTCTGGAATGTATAATTGGTAATTGTTTGACTTATACAAATAGATGAAAAATGAAAATAAGGATAAAGATTCCTTTCCATATTCATTCAGTTTTGTGACCAACCCACCTAGCATATTATCATACTATCAGGAATAGACACTGCCACTAAGAATTCACTACACTGTATCTTTGTGATTTGTTCATTCTCATAGCTCATGTATTTTGGGGCTCTCAGTGTTAGATACCATACTATATTAAAAAGCAAACTGCCTATAAACATCTGATTTTTAAAGAAAATCTAACACTAGAGAAAGGAGTGAGACAGACACCCTGGCAAATGAACTTGATTGGTTTTGTAAGGAGCAGCATTGTGCCAAATATCTCTGTCACAGAAGTGAGTTGGGGACACAGACCTAAAGTCTGAAGGCAGCAAATTTTTCTCCTGAAGAGGTCACCATGATCAAAGTCTCATTAGAAATGATTAATTTCAAATCTCAAATGACTGAGTTACCTTCTGGTCATGAAGGAACAAAAGGACTGTAAAAATTAGTTTGCATTAATCAGTATATGTCAACAAATACATGTTCCCCAAGTAAGCAGCAACAAGGAGTCTTATAAATAAACATTTATATTATGGGTTACAGCAAAAAGGTTAAAATAATGTAATACAAGTGATTGTTGTTGATAGGTTCTTCTACTTTAGCTTTTCCACTTTAGCAAAGAATATCACAGGACAGCTGTTGACTGGGATCATGTGGCCTTTAAGAAATTAGCTTATGGGAAACTGCTGTGAGACTGAAGAAGAATCTCTTCAGGCTTCACTCTGGGATCTCTGAAGTCCAAGGTTAAAAAAATAGTTATCTGTAATAGCAAGATTTAGCACACCCAGTGTAACACAAGAAGACTCACTATGAAACACAGGTCTGCTCTTTCACAGTCTTGGCTTCTGTTTCCAGCCAGGATCAAAACAAGAGTGAGTGACTTCCTGTCTGCCTTATTTGGAAAACAAAGGCAAGACAACTGAATAGTTAATAAAAAGGCTTACTTATGAAAGTAATGTAGTTAACAAAAAGCATTTTATAAAAGAGAAGGTGTGCAGGCTGTTTGACACTCTAATCTCTGGTTATAAGTATCTTCTGTAAGTGAAAATGCTTATGAGAGAGGAAAATATGGTCCATTTTTTCACAGTGTCTATAACATCTCTTTTTTGAGACTCTTTCCAGATAAAGCTAACAGGAAAACACAAACTGAATTTTGTGAAGCATTTGTAGAATTAAATGTTTAAAAAAATTATACAATATGAAAACTAGATCTATTCACAAACATTTGTGAAAACACATGAGACAAAATGTCCTCTGTAATCCAAAGACCTTAAACCAAGGCATGCAAAAACACCCTGTAAGTTCCTGCTTTGACAAGTGCAGATTAAGGATCTTCTATTATCTAGATAAACAATTAACCTCTGTCCTGAGTAGTGATTGATAGGCAGTAGTGAGTTACAGCTCGTATCATTAATATTTGCTAGCCTAAAAGTGCTAAGTTACCATGTAGTCTCAAGCTCCACCTTGGTACCTTTCCAATCAAAGTCATGTCACAATCACTATTCACAAGAATATTTTTGATTTCAAAACATACCCACACAAAAATTAGTGCTTGTAAATAAAAAATATTCATGCTAAGTAGTTTTAATGTCTCACTTTCAAGAGGCAGGAATATTAATTTACAAGACCGACATATTCATCATTTCAGTCTGTACCTAGGTTGTGTCTACCGTTGTTTCTGACTATTTAGAGATGCCAACTAGATAACATAAAAAACATAGAAATAGAGTCAAGAGACGAGGACTCTAATCAACTGTGCATCAAGGACCAAGTCTTATTTCTTTATTCATTTGTTTATCCATTATCATTACCTTGGGATGGTTGAAAGACAATAATTTATCAACTTTCCTTATTACCAGTCAAATCTGAGGTCTTTGCAGTTTGTCCACTGTTAGAATCATGGAGAATAGAAAATGGATCTTCTTTGGTTTTGACTGCAGCAGCCTTTCCAATACTACCTAACCTCTCTCTTGCATTGGGCATTGCAGGTCATGCTGATACACATTCCTGCCGTCTCTAGACCATAGCAGAAAAATGCATGCTTAGATATATTGCATTTTAGAAAAAGTGTGAGCTGAAACATGCAGGATTTTATGCAGAGCTGTGTTGCACAGATAGAGGAAATGCAAGCATGCTAATCATTTGTGAAACACTGCAAAATGGAAGAGGGGGATTACAGTCATGGACCAGCTCTACCAGTGGAACCAGAGGTTAATAGGAACATACCACATATAAAAATCTCCAAAGGAATATGTAGAGGTTTCATTCCAGGTATACCTAAAAGAATCACACAGTTTAACTTCTCAGATAGGTGAAGCCAGCCCTATCCCTTAGGGTAGCAGCCAGCCACTGACCACATCTGAAGGATCATGAAAGTACAGAGATTTACTGTGTGCTCCTGCTGCCCTGCTACAGACAGTTCATGTTCTCCAACCCAATATCATCTGAAAACAGTACTCCTTTTAAAACAGTAAAAATAGTCTCCCTCTTACCTTTTTTTCTTTTGAAAATACCCATTAACTCACTTTGCATATATCAAATAACTGTGGCACACTGTTGTGCTGATGTAGATACAGGAAAATCAGTAAGCATAATATATAGACCATGCAGAGTGATTTATTGAACTGGTTGTTTGGTGAAAAACTAAGCAAGGGGCTGATCTGATTTATGGTTCTAATTTTGTTTGGTCACAGTGTTACTTGCCTTCTTTGTAGTATGAAAAGATTACTATGAACGATAAACTTCAAAGAATCATTACCTCTGGCACTTGAAAGTGTGCTCAAATAGAGTACTTAATTACAAAATCTCAAATGCGTGTTTTCTACAACTTTACCTTATTAGGGAAGAGCTGTTAGAATATCTGCCTCATGGAAATGAGTACAATATTCTAAAGCAGCAAGCAAAAATGAAAAATCCACTTGTTCTTTAAAAAATAATTAAAATTATTTGTTAAGCACTTTTCAACCTTCCAAAATATGATGATTCTAGAATACAAACATATATTTTGCTCACAAGATGAAACTTATTGAGAGCTTACTTAAGGTAATTTTTTTTTTTTCAAAATTCGGTGATATCTACCTATGCAATCAAAATTTATTAAGATTTTTTGGTTTCAAAACATCTACAGTGTACTCTGAGAGAGAGACTGAGACAAAACCCACAATACTATTACAAATACAGACCTTGAGATTCAATTATATGAGTGACTGAAAGTGCAATGAAGAAGCAAGAGATTTAGTATTTCAATTGGTACTCATTTTGTATTTAAAATATATTGGGTATATCTGTGTGTGTAGTTCTCATTAAATGGGATTAGACCTGCTATACTAAGCTTCTTGCAGCAAATAGATCCTAAGACAACTTCTGTCTCTAAGAAGTTCATTATTGCAGAATAAACATCAACTTAATTTCTTGCTTCTTTTTACTTTCCATAATTTTGTATCACAATAAAAAAGATTACCTGGTATGACATTAATACTTTTCACTCACAGATTTAAAATACCTGTGTTTTCAATAAGTAATCAAACACTGCAAATCTACCCCACTGTATTGGAAATTATAAATAGAGAAGATAGACCAAGTGAAGTAAAGGTTTGTCCTCTGCCATAACTGATCCTTAACCTATTGAAAGATTCCCAGTTGCCTTCAGTGGACTTAGAGCGAGGCACAAATTGGTCTTTGGAGAATGTGTTCCTGCCCACAAATCTCTGGGGAGCTCTCTCTATCTTAAACCACTGGGATATTTCACTGATTTGCATCCTTTTAAATTGCTCTACCTATAACAATAAATGCCACTGTTAAAAAAAGTCTGACATATGTAAGATATGAATAGGGCTGTCAGCTGTCAAGGACCAATATCCTGGAGGAAAAGGAAGTTTCAGTCACCTTTGCAAGTTCAGCCTTGCCTAGAGGAAAACATTTTGCTTGCTTTTTCCTTGTGCCAGCCTTGCATAGTTCACCAAAGAGTATAAATTGGAGGACCTGAAATTCAAGAAGGAGAGTCAGTATGTATATTCAAAGCAGATGAGAGGATAAGGGGAAGGGCAGATAAAGGGAGATGCTGAAGGATTAAGCAGGAGTGGAGTAGGAAACTTTATATTAAGTATTCATGAGAGTCTGGAATCAACAAGTAGCTGGCAAGATCTCCTCTTGGCATTAGGCCTAGAATACAGCAAGTATCAAATAATATTGAATGAATGAGTTTTGAATAAATGTGATAGTCACCAATGCTGAGAAATCAGCTTTGGCATCTTCCCTGACTCTTTTGCAAGGCTTGTAAAACATGGGATCACTACAGTGACCAATTTTAGGTGATAGCTGCGCAAGCAGCTGTACAAGTATTGCTGCATAGGCAATAACTCATGGCAAGTGGGGAAATAGAGCAAATAGATTGACTCTGGAGACTCTGTCCCTACCAGAAAAATCAGGAAGCAAAACTGCACCTTCAGTGATTTCCTGGTAAAAAGGATGAAATTTTTAGAAAATGTATTGACCGAGAATCAGAATTATCAATCTTATCTACAAGTCAACACATTGATTACCCTGAAAATAGAGACGTACTAGTGTTACAGAAATTTACTAGTGCTGCTTCTACAAAGAAAAAGGGGTGAAGTTGCCTTCTAGACATTGCATTTCCATTTTCCTGGGTTGGTGGATTTCAAAACAACTTTTAGTTTTACTGAACTACTAGGATGGCAGCTTGCCTTCAAACATGGCCTATGTGACCTCTGATGCCATGTTTATCTTTTTGCTGGCCAGCCTGAAGAGAGCTGGTGTGGGAGGCTCACAAGACCATTTCCTGCTTTTGGAAAGGAAATAGATTTTGCAGGTACCTAATGTTGCAGGCCTGTTCCCCAGCACTTGTGTTCTGTTTCAGATGTGCCACAGTAAAGCAAGGAACTGCTTTATCACAGAACCACAGAATGAGTAAGGTTGGAAGGGACCACAGTGGGACATCTGGTCCAACCTCTCTGCTCAAGGACGGCCATCCTAGAGCCCACAGCCCAGGATTGTGTTCAGACAATTCTTGAATATCTCCAATGTGGGAGACTGTACAGCCTCTCTGGGCAATGTCTTCCAGAGCAGGTACACCTGCACAGTAAAGAAGTTCATCCTCACATTCAGGTGGAACTTCCTGTGCATCAATTTCTCCCTCTTGCCCCTAGTCCTACTCCTTGGCACCACAAGAAGAGCTTGGCTCTATCCTCTAGTCACCTTTTCTTCAGATGCTTGTACAAATTGACGAGGTCCCCTCTCAGTCACCCCTTCTTGAAGCAGAACAGGCCCAATTTCCTCAGCCTTTCCTCTTAATAGAGATGCTCCAGTCCCTTATGAGCTTTGTGCCTCTGCTGGAGCTCCATGTCTCTCTTATGCAGTCTTACAAAGTTACAATTTTAAAGGCTAACTGTGAGTCCTGCAATAAATGATAAGTGAGTTATAGGTTTGTGTGATCATGCAGCAGATTAAATGAAACACGGCTTTTGATGTGCTATTGATCATCCTTCCTCAGTATTTTGAGGAAGATTAAAGCATTCTGTACAGTTGATCAAAACTGTTGGGCTGGTCTTTTCATTTTCATAGAATCATAGACTCATTAAAATTGTAAAGGACCTTTAAGATCATAGGATCCAGCCATTAACCCAGCGCTGACAGGTCCGCCATGAAACGATGTCCCTACATGGTGCATCCACACACCATTTGAGCACTTCCAGAGATTGTGACTCCACCACTTCCCAGGAAGCCTGTTCGAATGCTTGACCACCATTCCAGTGAAGAATTTCTTCCTAATACCCAATCTAAATATGCTGTGGTGCAATATTGGGCCATTTCTTCTTGTCCTATTACTTGTTACCCAGGAGAAAAGACCAGCCCTCACCTCCCTATATAGCCTCCTTTCAGGTAATTGTAAAGAGCAGTAAGGTCTCACCTGAGTCTCCTTTATTCTACACTAAACAACCCCAGCTTCCTCAGCCACTCATCATAAGACTCCTGCTCCATCATAAGACTTGTGCTCTGTTTTGACAAGCAAAACCCAGGAAAGTTGTTCACAAACTCCATTGTTTCAAAATTTATGGTGTCTGCTATGCCCTTGGAGAAGACATCTCCCATTTTAGCCATCAGGAGAGGAAGCAGTGAGTAGGAAGACAAACAGTGAAAAGACAAAGGTTGAAGGAAGTCAAAAAGCCAAAATAAAAGGATGGTATATAGGGTCAAAAGAGGTAAAGTAGATTGAAGACCTTGAGAAAAGTGCCCCAACCCTTTCTGACAAGAGGATGCACTGGGACTGAAAAGGAAACTGAAGGATGCATCAAACTTTGCTGATGAAAACAAAACTCATTATACTTCTTTCTCATGGAATCAGCAATTGTCTTCTTGACACTGTATGAACCAACATTCTCCTTCACAATTGCTCATTAAAATGGAAAGTACTTTCCCATTCTTCAAGTCGGGGCACTAGGATTAGTGATGACTATCTCAACTAGTATTTTACTCATGTGCTATAAGTTACCTTGGCCAAAAAAAACAACTTATCTAATAATTGTGCCTAGCTTTTTTCCCCTTAACAGCAGCATGTTGTTTGACTTAGAGGATTGCTCTTTGGAAACTTGTGAGCAAGTAGGCTATGTTTAGAGATAGCATCCTTCCCCTTTAGAAGTCCTCTGTGGAGCTTGAATGCTGAAGTCCTCTTTAACACAATGTACATTTTCTTATTTTAAAAAATTTAAATATGCAATTTACAATTCTGTTTTTATGTTCAAATATATATCATAAAATTAATTATTCCACAATCCTTTTTGAATTCTTCTAGTTTGCATATCAAGTGTTTCTCCTACTGGAAAAAATAAATCCTTGAATTTTGTTCCAATAAAAACAAAGGAATCCTTAATACTTACTGCTCATACCTTCTCACATTTCAAAGCAGCACCTTCCTTTGCAGTGCCTGAACAGCCTTCCTTTAGGATTTTGTTTTTTAAAATGTTAATTTTTTCTTCCTCCTAGGAGATTACTATTTCTGGGCAAGTTTGTCAATCAGCATTGTATTTGTATAGATACAGTATTAAACATTATACATTTACATGGCAAATACAAACCATATCAATCAGTCAGTCTAGAGATTTCTCAGTAATCTGTGTCTGTACTTTTCATGGCCCAAGGGAATAATATGAAAGAGATCTTCGAATATTCATTCAAATGCAAATCTGAATTCCACATCACCCTTTCTTGTGACCCATTTGTTTTTGCTTTCCCTGAATGTTAAAGCGCTCAAGCAAATACACGCAAAATTGTGAAAGACCAGGCAAAGCCATGTCTGACCCAATCCAGCATTGACCACATTCCCATCTCCAGCAGGGAGCTGGCCCAGATCATCTTCCAACCAACATTTTTATGATTGCATGATTCTGTGGTTCTGAAGCTGATTTCCACACAAAAAAATATGCAAATCCACATCCACAAAATCCAGCACTCATCCCTATGTTACATTTTAGTCAATGATCAAAGCCAACAGCAAGGGAATATGCATAGCTCAGTTTCTCAGAACTGCACACTTAGTGTGACCACTAGCAAGTCACTCTGGGCTGACAAGCTAACTACATGAGCTGCGCCGTCAGAACAATATTTTTCTGTGAATTTGTCAATTGAAGAAGTTGCCATGCTTGAGAGAAAAGCAAAACAAATCTTGCAAGCTAAGAGGCGAAAATATTGTTGAGTAGCTATTTATTTTTGTATTTTATGTTCATTACTAGGAGAAAAATTGACAAAAGAGTAAGTTTTCACAGAAAACAAAAAATATGTATTTGATAAAACAGTGACAACTCAAGGATTGTGCTACAAGGACTTTTATTGGAATAGAAGGGAGATCTTTTCAGGCTTCCTTAGAATTCTGAGACCAAACTTATTTAACATTTTAATATCTGAGTTAGGCAAGAAACATATCTGTGTTGAGGAGATGTCTTTTGGTGACACAAAATTGCATCATGCATCAACAAAAAGAAATGTTGAAATATTTTATAGAAACAGGTAAATTTCTCTGGAGATTTTAATAAAGAAAATTATTTAAAAATTAATTTTACCAAGTGCAAAGTGATGCACTGAGATGAATACCAAGAACTGCTCCAACACTTATACGTTTGCTAGCTAGAAATGGCAGAAATGAGACACCTGTATGCAGGAATAGCCCACACTGTGACTATATCATTCTGCTACAAATATCAAATATACTATTTCATCTTAATTTATTTTTAATGAGGTTTTAGAGTTTCAGCTCACATGAAAAAGGAATGACTGTATAAGATTAAGTAAACAGCCAAAAGTATAATTTAGAAACTGCAAATATTCATAACAAAACAGTTTCTTCTGACAATAAATGTATTTATCATAAACTGCCATATTCCCACATGAAAAATGAATAAAATAAAATTTGAAATTGAATAAATAGATGAATATGCACTGTATTGGAAAAGTCTTAATATAGATGTCTAGTTTTAATTTCCTTCAAGTAGGTGATCTCACCCCCCTAAAGAAACACTATGCCCAATCTGTGGACAAAAATACAGCCAGGAGATGATATTCGTATTCTAGGCTGGGAGAATGTGATGTGCCTAGTTCTCCCTTGCACAGAGGTGTTCTAAAGCCACACAATTCTGAGAAACTTAGTTTTCCTTAACATAAATTTGGCTCTTGATGGCAACTCATCTGTTGGAAAAGGCACAGAAAGGAAAGGACCTGAAGGCAGAAGTTTGATATTTTGCTGTGAATACTTTCCCCAGAATATTTCACTTTCTCACAATTTCCACCTGGCAACACAAATTTGCTACCTTTCCCAAAAGGGAAGTGGGAAGGGGCAGAACAAATGACAAAATATATTATCCTTGTTTCCACAGAATGTTGCTCTGCCTGAGACCATTGCTAAATACAAGCATCTTGTCTCATCTCAGCCCTTGAGTGTATCTCACCTCAGTGTACATCTGAAGAAGGCTCCCATAAATCCTGTGTGAGAGCTACCAGCCCTGTGCAGATGTATTTTATTCCTTGAGGTATCTCCTACAGCCCCACGTGCAACCCAACTGTGTCACAAGTCATCTTTCAAATGAACTGGATGTTTTTCTAGGCTCTACTGACTCTATCATGTCCAGGTGGGATTCAGAATCTTCATTTAACTTAAGCCACACATGATATCTACACCACATGTACTAGCTGACAGGACAGGTATCCTGGAGGCCAGGTAGGTCCTCAGAATGTCCAAAAATGGCACTACATTTAGGTCCTCTGTTTCCATTGTCTTCAGTGGAATATAAACAACAAGCTTACAAATATCCACAGATGCCTGTGCTTATATACTGAAGGGTCTGGATGCTCACTAGCAGCTGAAGCAGGCAAGGTGCCTGTCTGGGGTATATCTTTCAGACATATTTCAGTCTGGAAAGAAATCTAATTCATGCACAATCATTTCTGTGATTACATTTTCATTTTTGTGATGGAAACAGGAGTACAGAAAGTGGGGGACTGCAGCAAGCTTTGATTAGGTAGGGTGCTCTTGCTCCCAACTAAAATGCTATTGTAGACACTTGTGTAATCTATCTCAAGTTTCAAAAAAGATGTAGCTGCAGCAGCCAAAGGCTTTCTGTCTTCTAATTTGTCCCTTCCCTCCAGAGGTAAAAAAAGGATGAAAATTAAAAGAAAAATCTTGTCCTTACTATGTTGAATTAATAAAAATGAGGGTTTTCACTAAAAGAATGCATTGTCAGTGCAACCTTATTTTCTAGGGGGAAAAACATACCTTCAACCAGTTTTAGCTATTTGCTATATTGCCCTTCTCTGCAGCATTGGAACTGAATTGTTCCTGGTAGCACAGCACTGAACTTCCATAGGGCAATAGTCCAATCCTCTCTGATAAATGCTTTTCTCCACTGTGGTATATAGCTAAATTCTCCCTGCTCTTAATTAGCTGCACATATCTCATTAATGAGCTTTAAATCAAAGCCAGTCAGAAAGTGGCTACTATCTCCACTTGCAGGAGGGAATATTTCCTCCCTGTTACCCTTAGAGAATCACTAAACAATCAGCAAAGGAGATTTCAGAATAATGTGTCTCCTTGTCCCCTAAAGCTATGCAAATGATCTTTTTTATAACACTTTTCAATCTAATTGACACTTGTAATAAAATTCTGCCTGTACTGATCAATCTTACCTTAGAGTCATCCCACACCATCCCTTTAAGTAGTGCCCTTCAATTAAAACTTCCACAAGGCTGTGAAGACTGTAATAATCCACTTGTAGGGAGAGGGAGTTACTTGTTGCTCTGAGGATTTCATTAAAGAGGTTTAAGATTACACATTTTAGGGCAATGGCTTTGTGACAGGAGCTTTGTGAGTTTATGAATTCCACATGTTGTTTAATTATATCCAGAAGCCCATTGCATGGCCCCAATAAAAACCATCCCATGGTTTCAACAAAATAAAGCTCTTTTTCCTGTTGTCTGTAACAGGCAGCTTCAACTATATTTATTATTTGGAATATTCTGCCTCCACAATTTATAATAATGACAGAAACCACACACTTTCAATAAGAAAAATACTGTTTTAAGCAAATAATCCCAATCACATCATTCTAAATTAATCGTCACTTGCAAATTCCAATTAATTATTCTGTGCAAGGTGTATCACCACCAGACAGATATATTTTCAAGAAAACTGGTGAAGTACTTGATAGAGCATTAGAAAGCTGTTCAGATAGCCAAAATAAACTTTGCCAGTGAGATAAAACATTTGTTTCTAGCAAAGATACAGCAATTCTCCAGAATTGTGGCAGAGTTGTCTACATCATAAAACATTTTGTATATCAAATGAGCAGTCCTATGCACTGCCAGCCTCAATCTATGTGGTCTCTTCCCAGGGGGAAACCAGGGCAGGTTAAAGCTGTTGCCACTTTTGCTTCTACTTAGGGCAGAACTGGAAGAAAAATGAACAATTTTGTTCACCTTATATTTAAGATAGTTTTAAGAATTTTCACATATTGTTGTAAAAGTTCATTATGCATTCTCAGGAGTGCCTGCAGTTGGGGAGAGGGGAACTTCACCTTACTTTTGATTAATTCACTGTAATTATATTCTGTGTATTTTAGTGAAGTAGCACTGTGTCAATCTCAGAAAACATAATCAGTGGTATGGTTCACTTTTCACTCCTATGCAGGGGATCTTTTCAGACCTTATCTCTGCCTAACAGGAACATACCTCACTCACCAAGCTGCACATGACTGCAGGACAAGAAAAAAGTCACCTTAGATGGATGTGTGTTCTTTGTTCACTCAGATGTCTAAAAAGGCATATAGGATTTACAAAGGTAGATGAGAATACCAAAACCAGAGACTATATCTTGATAAGCAAGTGACCTCTTTAAAGAGCACGGAGTTGGCCACTTCTTCTAGAATCAAAATCTGAAGCAGGACACACAAGCCTATTTTCTGGGGATAAATTTCTTGTGGAGGAAGCAACCTCTTCTCTCCATCTTGAGAAGCATCTTCCATCAATGTTCTGCATCCTTGTGGGTGAGAGCCCCTCTGTGAGATGCATTCAGCTTGGCCTTCAATCTACTCATGCCTGAAAGTTACCTCCAGGCTGTTTCAGACTCAGTCTCCTGACACTGAATCCCTCCCCAGAGGTGCTTTACATCCCTCTGTGGTTGATGCAAAGTAGTGGCGTTCTGGCTTGCTGTCCCTTGACTGGTTTTCAGAAACATTAGCTCCCTATTTTAACCCTGCAAGCTACCAAGACTTTCTATTTGGGAGGTATTAATCAGTACAAAGACCAGAAATCCACTCTTAATATTTGTAATATGGTGCATATGTTTCTACACAGGCCGCTGAAGATGTCCCTCCACCTCCAATCCAAGGCTTGTTTGAGTTCTTTTAAAACTTTGGCATTAATTAGGCATAACTGGCCTAATTGACACAAGTAGTCAACAAACGAGAATGATCACAGCTTATTGCTATTTTACAGATGACAAAAAGCAGTAGAAAATGAAGTTCCAAGACTGTACATTTCCACAGACCTCAGTTTGTGGTAAACTTGGGGTATTTTAAACAAAAGTTGCATATGAGAGTAAACCCCTCCTTCATTCCCAATGAGAAGACAGCACAGTCAGGAAATTTTAGAGATGTTTAGTGACTGAATACCCAAAGAAGACACTGAATGTTCCACTCATTTATTTCAGCCTAAGTTTGGATCAGAACTAGCTGAGATGTTGCAGTCCTGAACAGTTCCTTGCCATTTTCACCACCTACATTAGTGACATTTCCTAAAAGCATCTCGTTGCTAGCTAACACCAGTTCTGGTCCCCTGGGGCTAGCAATAATTTAAAATATATTTATCTGCTTAGGAAGAGACAGATCAAAGAGCAGCTGGGTTGGGGGTGGGGGGGGTGAAGGAAAGGAACAGCCAAGACTTGAGGGGATTCTTAGGTTTCAAAATAAAAAAGGTTGCTTTTATACTTTTTTTTGTTTTTATATTATACATTTTTCTAACATCTCCACAAATATGCTGATAGAACAAATTAATGCATTCTGCATGAAAAAAAAATCTGTGACAGTTTGAAGGGCACAGGATTCTTCTGTTCCAAGATCTCTCTGTGGACACTGCCCAGAAGTGATGGGAATTCCTAGACTCCAAGTGCATACCACTTACATTAATTATTGAAATAAACTTCATATCAGGTTCAGCATTTTAAAATATATTTATTTGCACAGAAGAAGAAAGAAGTAGGATGCCTCCGATGCTTCTGCCATCTGCTCCTTTGAAAAGAAGAGTTGTCTCCTTGTCTCTTGGCATAGATAATTTCTTATTTACAGAGCTGAAAAAGCAGCTCAGAAAGCCTGTGTTAAACTGAAGACTTTGGTATCTTAAACAATGTCTCTACATTTTATTTTCCATTTTACAGTTCAGAAATCCTTATCATATACGTTCATTCTTGAAGGTCTGTGCCACAAACAGCTTAATGTAAAGCTGACGTTGAAAACTCATCCTCCTGTTTACCCTTCTCTGCTCACCTAACATTCTGTCTAAGGCAGCTGAGATCTCAAAGTGCCATATTTAAAACATAGTTATTAAATAAAAATCAAGTTAAAAGTTAAAACCCACTCATTCTGGTGTTACAAATCCTCCCCATCCACCACCAGGCTTTCAAATTCTTTATTTTTTGCACATTGTTCTTTAGTAGGTAGTTGTTATACAGTTCACCTCTAGAGTTTTTATGTATCTGAGATTCCAGTGTTATTTCCACAAGTAGGAAATTGATTCACTCTACACCTACAGATTTTTCCTACCATGTTTGAGTCACAGGCTGGCATCTTAAAAGCTAAAAGAAATCAAGGTCCAAAATTATGTTCTTCCCATAAGCTTGTGCTCAAAAGCACTTTGAAAGAAAATATTGGGAGTTTCATTGTGTTCAGCAGGAAACCATTGCCAGTGAGCTACCACTCGCCCAACCCTCGAAACAAGAACACAGTAGCAGCTGGCCTTTCTCTCAGCTGATTGATTTTCCTCTAAAAACTCTGAGATACAAGAGATATCTCATCAGCAGGAATATTTTCACAGCAGAGTTCCTAGCAACCTTCCTAAAACCAAAAAACAAAGAATGGAGTTTGCATTATGGTGGTTTGGAGGAGGTGCCAGGAACTCTGTGAGGACCCTCACCTGCAATGCAAATGCCAAGCCAGTCACTTTATATGTCCTTTATACACATGCCAGTCCTTTTTCTTTTGTCCTTTGATTGCTAAGCTTCAGTCTTTCCAAGTTCTTCCATAATTGTTCTGTCCTCTCACAGCTGATTTGGTGCTTACATACTGAAGACTATGATTGTGTTCAACCTTGATCTCAAAATCCCTTTTGATTCCCTTTCTTCTCATAGACCACTCAAATTAATTTTTTTGCTCTCTGCTACAAAGTCCACATGGTTTTAGAGAGCTATCACTGAAGCAGGACCTTCCCCCATCTGCAATTAAATCTGTGTCATTTGCTCTGCCTGTTCTTTCTTTCTGTAGTCACTCTGTGATTATTATTTTGCCTCAACATTTACAGCATCCCAGCAGTATCTTAGGTCAGTTCAAAATACTATAGTTTCTTTATTTGTTGTGTACTTCTCACCTAAGAACAGCAGCAATGTTTGTGAAGAACATGAATTGATTGTGAATCAACTTGGGAGTAACTGTGAACTAATTAGCACAGGGTGTTTTAACATAAATTGGATGGATGAAAAAACCTATTCAATTAAACACCTGTTTGTTGAATGAGGTTTGTCCTACTTGATTAATGAGCCTGCAAAGTTAAATAACCACCCAGGTAAATGCTCTTTTATCTACTGAACTCTTCATCACTGTCTATTGAGATTCATACCTGTTGTAGAAATTCAGACTTTTTAAGATGTCATTTTGAGTTAAATAGAGGAAATAGCCATATGTTAAATGTTTGGCAACACCTCTCTGGGCTCACTTTCGTTATTATTGAGTTATGGACAGACAGCTAATGAGGGAAAGTTGTGGTCTGGACTCACCTTCTGACACAGACTGCACTGCTGGAGTTCTTTTGGTGAAAATGAGGAAAAACATTCTGAGAGAAAAGACTGAGAGATTTCTTTGCTACTGAAAATTAAATTACACACCTTTAAAACTGAAAAAGACTATAATAATGTAATGAAATTTGGATTAATACAGGCTTGAGTGCTTTACTCGTTAAACTTTATAAAGAGTATATGACTCCTGTGGGGGATAGCACATCCCTTATGAAGACATCCAGCTTGGATTTTTAAAAGAGGGAGAAAGATGCTAGAAGAAATTTCTCTGTTTTGCTGCTGACCTCTGCTTGGAAAGGGATCTTTTAAAGTCTAGAGTAATGGTACATTTAATCAGGAGAAGACAGATAAACAAAGTGCCTGGGGAGTCACTTGTGACAGGTATTCATGAACCAAAACAAGGGAAAAGACAACTGAAATCAAATACCTATTGGCAGCACAAGAGCAATACTGATAAAAGCAAACTGAACATTTAGTTTGAAATCAATTCTGCTGAGCTAAAGCTAACAATGGCTGCAATGTAAGGATTCCCTAAAACAATGAATTTAAAGACTTGCATATATTTTATTTGTTGATTTGATTTTTGAGGAATCCAAAAGTTACCTTCTAAAGCCACGAGGTCATTGGTGGTATTTTCTTTCTAAAACTAGTCTACGTTGTTGTGATTCTTTTTTCCCTGCAAAACAATATTCTGAAAGATGCTGATCAACAAAATATTTCTAGGATATAGTAATAACATGTTCTAAAATAATTCTGCCTTAGTTATTGCAGTGGGACCTCACATGCTAGGGTAAAGTTATGACCACTGGTAACACACTCCTCAGTGGAAAGGATGTAAAACTCTGTGAAGAATTTCTTTAAGCGTTTAAAGATAAATAGATAAGAAGTCTATGGGGGACCACTGTGAAGTAAAAATCATAGTGGACTTGATCTGCTTGCTAAGCAGTTATTTCTGATACTATATAACATTGCTATAAAGTAATTTGGCAGTTTTTTACTTTAAAAATCAAAATAACCATCTCTCTCTCTCTCTCTCTTTTGTTTCCAGCCCAGAGTATTATAAATTGAGGACAGAAATTTTTTTAACACTCTAAAATTATTGGCTTATACAGAAGGCCATATCTAAGTCTTACTCATACCTAAAGTCGGTTTACTTGTACAGATGAAAATGCATGAGAAATTGCAAGAGATTTCCTGTAACATTTCCTGTAATTTTTTAATTTCCCCAGAAATTAGGGCCAGGTCTAGGAATGTGCTAGCAAGCGTTTGAACTTTAGCTTTCAGGAAAAAAATTGAAGATGATCTGTACCTCTTTTGAATGAAGCCACACAAAATACTCTTCATTTCTGCAACAGAGGAAAAGCAAATTACTTTTTCTTTCATTTAATCTAATTAAGAAGTAGCATGAGGAATGATCAATGAAATTGTGCTGGCAGTCCAAGTTTTTCAAGCAAGCAGATAAAACTCTACCACAGACATACAGATTGTAAAGGTTTACTTACCAAAAAAAAAAAGCCCAAAAACCAAAAAAAAAAAAAAAAAAAAAAAAACCACCAAAAAACCCCCAAACAAACAGAAAACCCATCCAAACAAAAAAAGGGGTCTTTTTGTTTCCTTCACAGAATTTTAGCTTTCATCCTTAGCTCTTCAAATTTTTCTTCGCAAGTATAATCAGGTAATTAAACTTTTAATTTCTTTTTAAGAAAAATGATGTTTCTTTTTTCTGAGGACTTCTTAAAAAGAAAGTCAGGCTTACTCTAGAATGGGACAGTAGGTTTGAATACAGGTATTTTGTTAAACATAAACCCATTTTCTCACTGTTGGCTGGTCAGGACATCTCTCCTTTGTGGGGGCCCATGAGTATTTAGTGTGAAAGTCATAAGGTCAAGCTTGACTCTTCCTCTCAGAGTTACTTTGGTTTGAGAAGCCATTGCTATGCACAAGGTAAAACTGATTTTGTCCTTATGGAATAAAGTTGTAAAGCCAAGTGCACGTGATAAGGTATGAGTGATGGGAGAGTGGGCATGAAGATGCTAAATATTGACAGCTATGAGGTTAGAAGCTCTGGGGTATAATCAAGGTTATGACACTCTCTCAGTGAGAAATGTTAGACAACCAATCTATCTGCTCTTTCATAAATCACCTGACTCAAGGAGTGATGATTAGCTGCCTCAAAAGTATCATATAATGCATAAGTGGTGTTTGAATAGTGCTTTAATTGGCTTGTAAAGGCAAAAAAGGATAAGAAATTTAGTTTCGCTAGAATGCTAGACTGAGCTTTCCGCTTAACTGGAGTACCAGGCCTTGGAAGGCTGTCCTCATATCAAAAAGTGAATCAGCAGGTTGCCAGTACAAATGACTCTTGGGTTGGCAGTCAGTCCTCGTAAGGTCTCCTGCTTTTTGCTGTACTTGGCAGTGACAGGTCCCAAACTGTTTCATACATGCTGCAAGAGCCAAAGTATGTGACCTGGTCTCCCTGGATGAACGGGGATACCTGATTTTCATCTCAGTTATCTACGCTCAGAGAAGCAGGAGTTCAGAGATGCAGAAGTTCCATATCTAGTCCATACAAGAGTGCAAGTGAAAGTTCCACAAGGAGGACTTACCTTTCGTGCCCCAGCTAAATGCATATTCATCTAGAATGCCCCAGATCACCTGATTTATATTCTTAACAATACTAGACTTGAGGTACTCTCTTTTGGGGGACAATGACACTGTGCATCTTATCAGCATCTGATGTACAGATAACAGAATCACAGAATCATAGAATGGTTTGGTTTGAAAGCGACCTCAAAAACCATCTAGTTCCAACCCCCTTGACATGGGCAGAGACATCTTCCACTCGACCAGCTTGCTCAGAGATCCCTGCAGCCTGGCCTTGAACACCTCCGGGGATGGGGCATCCACCACTTCTTCAGCCAACATGTGCCAGTGCCCCACCACCCTCACAGACCATTTTAAACAGACAATAAAATTCCTTTGCATTATCACATGAGTCACTACACAGTGCCCTCAATTGCACAAACTTTTATTAAGCAAATTAAACACTAACATTAACTTTAACTGCAGTACCCCCACTATGCGCCCCAAGCAGTTTTGCATCTGGTAGTATCTGTATTGAAAGTACAATTCAATGTTTGTAGTTACTGAAAGGGGTTTCTTTGCGTCAGAGAGAGAAAGGTTTCTTTTTCTCTTAAAAAGACACTTAACCATGTAAAATTAGATACAGTGTTTCAGCAAACATTAATTCTTATAGAATGTGCCTTGTAGCGTTGGTTTTAAGTGACAGGGATATACTTATTTTTCTTGATTTCTTTCCTAAAACTTTTCAAGGATATGGTCATGTGAAAAATGTAAGTTTTAATGTGGTGGGGTTTTATTGGCCATTACCACAACCTCACAGGCAGCACAACTGAATGCTCATCCCATACTGCCCACTGACTTAAATATCACTCATGTATTTCTGTACTTCTCTTGCACATCCCATTGAAAGGCATTGAAAAAATTCCATTAGCATTTTCACTTCCACAGTCTCAAGCTTCTAGAGGTTCTTTTGGGGTTGCCTGTGGAGAAATGTCTGTTTGTTGCTGTGGGAGCTCTAGTTATGTCATCATTCTTACATGTAGCTTTCTGTCTCACACATCTGTTGCTTTGTCATTAAGCTGAACAGTAAACTTTTCATAGCACTAACCGTTTTTGTGAGATTTTGTTAGAAATTGTCATTACAACAGGTCCTGTTACAGAGTGGAAGACTTCTGAGGCATAAAACTTTGAGAAGCTGGTGAGGGACAAGGGGATCTCACCTCAGTATGAGAGGGTTGCTATTCTAGCACATGCTTCTCACAAGGACCCTCAGCCAAATTCCTGACACTGTCACTCACAAACTCTGATAGAGGGTGAAATGGTGCAGACTGTTCCTGTAGCACAGGACAGAGTGAAAAAGTCCTTAAAATACTTCACATTTTGCTGCTTGGAGTGAAGAAAGGGCTTTCAGAGCCTGCTGTGGTGATAATGGAGCAGTGCTGAGAGAGGGCACCCTCTCTGGCACAGTGCCTCAAGTTTGTGGTTTTAGCTTCTCCTGCCTATCCAGCCAAGGACCTTGCATTTCCTACAGCAGTAAGTTGAAAGCTATTACATACAGGCTCATTTTTAAAATATGAGCTGAGGAAAATAACCTCTGCGTACTATCTTCCTGTTGCTCAGACCGTGTGATGGTGCCTTGCGTGAGAGTTGCAAGTTTCAATCCCTGTGATTGAAATTCAACACAAAAGTTCTCTGACACTTTGCTGCACTAGAAACATGCCGAGACCTGATGTGGCTCAGCCTTAATATCTCTGCTGCCTACCCTGAGCCTGAAAATGCTGGATGCTTTTGCTGGTGTGAGAATGGAGGAAGAGGCCAAAGACTGCGGACCCTCTCATCCCCCACTTCATAGAAAAGGTGTGCTGACAGAAAGAACTTGGGCAATAACTCATGCTTGAGCTTGGGAAACATCTCACACCTTGCTGTGCTAGTCGTGTGAATCTCCCACAAAGGAAAATACCTTAGGAAGGTGTTTGATTCTATAAGCAGAGGAGCAAAAAGGCATCATTTTCTACCCAAGTGACTCTCTGCTCTGTGGAGAATACCACACTTAACTAAGAATAATACATCTCCCCACACACCCTGTGCTCACAAGATTACCAGTCTGAACCACGTGTGCTGCCTTTTTCTCTATACCTGTGTCATCTGTTATTAGTGGAAAGGAAGAGAGAAGTGAAAGGATTCTGGAAATTTAGGAGGTACCAAACAGCTTTCACCCAGTTACAGGACAGTATGTTCCAATAACCCTATGTTGGAAAGGATCAGAACAGTGAAACCAGTGGTACAGTACTTTTCTGCAGACACTGAGGAATTGCTTTAGAGATTTAAGCAAAGGGTGGGGAAGCAGTGCAGGGCTTTCTCTTTCAAGCAACCTATTTGGTGCCGGTAATTTAAATGACAGGCTTTGGGTGCAAATTCCAAGTGCCTGAAAGCCTCACTTAGCATGAAACAGTCCTTTAATCTCGGGACAAAGACGATCCTTTGGTTGCCTCCAGCCATTAATCGGAAGTTTGGAAATTTTGCTTCTTACACATCTCTATCCCAAGAGCAAAATTAACTTACACCTCTTTCTCACAGAGATAAAACGGCAGAAAATGTAAAAGGCGAGTGATGCTGTGCTAGGGGAATAAGGCAAAGGAAATGTTAAAAACTGATAGCTTATTCCCAAAGAAGCAATATGAGCTCAGCCAAGCAGAAAAATGTGCAAATACTACTCTTAATTCACTCTAGACAATTTGTCATTTATAATATTTTCTTTAGAGTCTGTGAAATCACAAACTTGGTGGGTAAACTCCTGCTATTTCTCTTGTTTAGTTCTTTGCCCAGGGAGGAAAATGGGAACATGGGCAGGGGGTTATAGAGAGCTATTTAAAAATTACCTGGAACCCTAAATGTTAATATTGAAGTGCTTGTGGTAGCAGTTTCCTCTCCTTTGTGTATTTAATTCTTTCAAAGCTCAAATAAATGATAGGTGAATCTCACAATTTCCTTCTAATTTCTCTTCTTCATAATGATGTTTTAATAGTAAATCATTTATAATAAATTCAGTATGGAAAAATCTGTACACACATGTATGTGTAGGAGTTTGGAGGACAATTTACTAAAATGATGAAGTTACACAGACTCTTTAAGTCTTATTGACTTTCAGGGAAGCTATATTTTAAGCTATTTTTTTCCAAGGAAATTGATGGATGAAGGGGTTTTTTGGGAGGTTAATGAAAGCTGTGCACATTAGAGTTAACAAATACATGGCCAGAAATTTAGGAATAAGTTACCCTAATTTGTGGATTTGTAAAATACCAACAAAAGATGTAGTTCAATAGACAGTATAGCTCCTTGTGAATTTGACAAATAGCTGTGATGCAAATAAACAGAAAAATGAGGCAGTCAGTAAATAAATTATCAAGTGAGAAGTTTTTGTTTCAGTGGCTTTAGGATGAAATATTTTGGTTTCTTAATTTGAATCTTTTAAGTGAAAAATCTTTTCAAGTCTACCTGAAACAAAATATCTTGGTTTTATTTTTTTAGCCTGAAGAAAAATAAAAGGTTTATTATCTCATTGAATCTCTTCTTTTTTTCCCCCTTTCACTTATTTGGCATACTAAAAATCTGTAATTCACGCTTATTCCATTAATTTTGCTATGATTTTATTTTTTAAATCCCTTACCTTTTTCCCAATAGCAGCACATCCAATATTGAAACGATAATCACTGCTGCAACACTTTTATTCCAAGTAATTATGTGTGCCTGTTTCCTCATGAAAAATGACCCTTCAGGCATGCAAAAGTTAACTGTGGGCCCTTAAGTTTCATTATGTACTTCATGTCTCACTGTCAATTTGGAGGTAAAATTAAGAATTGAATTAGATCTCCTAAATCCTAACTACAATACCAAACTCCTTTCCATAAGCAAAACACTTGATCACCCCTCTGAGTCTCAATCAAGTAGATATAACCTATGGCCTGATGAGCTAATAAGAAGCTGAGACTATTTTTTTAAATTATTGCTTCTCTTCATTTGACGATGAGAGTCTGACTCCTAAATCATGTAGGTATCTTGGCAAAATTGTCCAATTATTGCAAAACAATCCAACATAGTTTTGTGGATAAATTTTTAACAGCAGAAGAAAATCCACAAAAAAACCCCTACAGTTTCAGATCACACTTTTAATGAAATTACTTTAACGAAAGCTCTATTGTTCTGTTTATTTCAGTGTTTTCAGTCTTATGCTGATATATTAGCTGTCAAAAAAGAATCATCCTTTAGGGAATTCTGAAAGGTTATTTAGTAAAAATTTTAGGCTTCTTTCAAAATATTCTTCTGTCTTGTTTTGATTCCTGTGTATTCCCAATATATTCCAGTTGCCACAGAAATCAAAATAAGTTGCGAACCTCTTGCCAATACCAACTCAATGCAAGGTTTCAGCCTTAGTAATTCTGGATTGAGTTGTTTCTTTCCTTTCCCTCTAGATCTGGAAGGCATCCATTCATGGACTCCAGGAGAAGCCAAGTGGCTGTGCAGGGATAAGCATCTGCCGGAAGAGCACTTTGCCACACAGGACTTTTAGTCTCTTAGTTGCTTCAAGCTACCTACATGTTTTGCTCAAGGCTTTCTGGGTTTTATCAAAAGAAAATGCAGGCTTTGTTACTGATCTGTGCTTCTTTGCATGTGTTATCTAATATCTTACTGTTCTAATACCTGGAAAAATTTCCTTCCTTGGGGAAGCTTTTTGATGCATTAGAGGCGAGGACATAATCTGATATGCATTTTAGAACAAAGTGCAAAAGAATTTCATCCAAAATACCACTATAAGCTTTCTGTCAGCAGACTTTTCCCAGTCACTTTTGACCTGCACCCACTGGAAGTGAGGCAATGTAATATTAAACCCAAAAACCTAATTTTCTAAGCCTTTCTCAGGGATTGATACAACAAAAAGTAGCAAGTAAAAGGTCCTGGTAACTTTATTCTGTCCATTGCATTGTTGCAGTACAGGATCAGCTCTGTTCACATCACCCCTCATCACTTTTTCTCAAATATGCTCTGCAATGGGAAATAACCCACAACTGATGTACACAGACTATCCCAGTGCTTCAAAATCCCTTACCATTAAGTGTTTTCTGCATTATTCTGTGATTCTTCTGTTATGAATGCATGCACCCCTTCTTTTCCTGGTCACATGAGTGTGAAAAAACGTCTCATTTTTCTTCTTTGAAAATAAATATATGAGAAAAAAAATTCATGTTCTTGGAAATTCCTACCATGTTCCCACTTGAATTATGGTTCTTTAGACTAAATAAACCTGATTATAAAAGTCAAAAAGCTCTCTAAATATCTTCAAATTCTTGAAATTTGCTGCACTTCTTGCTTTATCCCACATCTGCCTTGAAATACAGTACCTAGAAGTAGACAAACTTTACAGTAGAGGCCTTGTCAAGGTTGTTGAGATCAGAAGGATGTACTGATGTGTCCTATTGATGTATCACATTGTGAAATTTGACTATCTGAAAGAGCAACATTTTCAATCACATTTATGTTGTGATCCATTAAAAATCCTACTTTATAAGTGGTTTTCTAGATCTTATGTAGTGTATTGCTCTCACTCATCAAAATAATTCTCATTCCTTATTCATTCCTGAAAATCCTCTTCTGCAACAGAGTCACACATAGGATCTCATATACCAGGATACAATTTTTAATGTCCCTTGACAAGTGCAATTGCAGCATGGGGAGTCCGTGCAGTCATGTTAAGCCTTCACAACACTGTCTTCTTGCTGCTCTAACTGCTCCCTCTGATGTGTGTATTGTGAGTAGCTCAGCTTGATGGCACATCACTCTGCTTTCAAATGTGTTTTCAAAGGGGCTGTTTCTGCTGTACCAGCCTGGAAGAGACACTCTTCAGTGCTGTTGCAAAGGCTTCTTGTTAGAGTGGCCACTGTGAGAAAAGCCAGCCTGTTGCCTGATGTTAGCTGCGTTGAAAGGGAATGCTGGATGAGCAAGGCTGCTGCTGAGCTTGTCCCCGTTCTCTCCAACTTTGATCTGATTAAGAAGCATCAACTAAACATCACCGGTAATCTGGAAAATAGCAGGTATACAGTTCACCCCGCTTCAGAGAGTAGTAAACAAGGAATGGCAGAGTCTGCCTGTGCTGCACTCCATACCAGCTGGAACAGTGATAGTGCGGGTTTGGGGAAGCAGCTGCAGCAGAGAAAACATATTAGTTTCCCCATTGCTATTCTTTCAGTTTGATTTCTATATCACAGAGGGGAAAAGTAATTCCAGGGAGAGAAAAAGGAAATAAATCCAGATAAATACAGATTTGGGGTTTGGCCTAGTTTTAGAAAGTATACTGCAGAACTTATTTTAGGACGAGTTAAGAGAGAAGGACTGTATTCCTTTATAGTCAAAAAGTTGTGAAAAATGTAAAGTTGACTTAGAAAATCAATGTTTCATTTCTGAACATTTTACAACTTTTAAAGTTAAAATAAAAGTCAATTTTAGGGAGAAGATTGTTTCAAGTGCACAGAACTGAACCATTTTGAGCTTTTAGAGACCAAGGAGGATTCCCCTCAAATTAAATAATTTTCTGAAAATGAGACACACTGCAGTGTTAGTGTCTTCAAATTGTCCTTCATCTCCCTCACCCAAATTGCCCATCATAAAACTTCACTCACATTTTACAAAGAACATAGCAAAAACAAGGAGTTAAACACAATAAAAAGCAAAAATCTTTAGCAAATGGAAAGGAGAGTGGTGTCTCAACTTTTACTCCCCAAATAAGGAAGGATGTAGAGTCCTTTGGGAAAATGACTAATGTAGAAGGAGCAAAAGACTCTCTTTCCTGGAATAACAAAAATACACATATATTTTAATCTCTCTTCTGGCTTTCATAATGCAACTACATGCTTTTGACTCTGTGGTTCTGTCAGCAAAAATTAATTTTAAAAGTAGTACACATGAGTGACTTCAGCCTTTGCCTTAATTTAGTTTTTCACTAAGAGCCGAGATAAGACCCAGCCGCACAGAAGCAGGATGGACGGCTGTACACTATATTGTAGGAGACGATAGTGCTAAATTAATCATGTTCTATCTGGAATTTGCAATTCTTTCAGAAATGCTCAAGACAATATAAAAAATTTAGTGGTAACAGTGAAAGTAGGCAGGAGGTTGTGAGGCAGAAAGCTTCAGAGGGCACTTTAAATGTGAAAGATGCATTACAGTTTCTCACACATGAACAAGATAGCATGCCTTACTGAAAATATCATAAATACGGAGTGTATTCTGCCAGATGCAGCTGTGAAGGGAGCGCTCTCCCAGTCAGATGTACCGAGTGTGATTGACACTCCCTTAGCTTTGCTGTGATATGACTAACTATGAAAACGAACAGCCTCGGAATGATGTTTGCATTAGGAACAACATACCACTCTGTTCCTCTCTCAAGCCCAGCAAATGTATCAGAAGTTTTGGTACACATACCAGAGGAGTCAGTCTGTTCCTCAGTCAGGATTTCACTTTTCCTTTGCTTTTCTGCTTCTGCTCTTTTTTCTTTTCATTTTCATTGTATTGTCTCAACGCTTTGTCCTGCTACAAACATCAGGGAATGAAGGGAGACATAAATTACCCCATTAGTGGCTCACTGCTGATCGTCTGCTGTAATTTGAATAAATCAGTGCACGCCTGGCTGCAGCAGCAACAGGAGGAAGAGACAGACATACAGGTTCCCTCTCCATCCTTGTGAAGTTTTTCAACTCATACACAAGCCTGCACAGCTCACTACAAGATCCCACACCCTGCCGAAAGAAAAATGTTAAAGAAAGACTCCCCTTTAAGTTTGGAAGTAAATAACTAGTCAATTTTCTTTTCCATGCAAATCTATCCATTGCAGTCAGTGGATCACAACCAGGTGTTAAAAGCTGCTGTGGGAGTTTCCACAGCAATCATAAGCTCTTCATGGCAGCCCAAAAGTCACTCTGAGGGAAGAAAAGATTATTACTGATTTGATAAAAATTAATGAACAATGTTCCCCCTTTCCTATCTGAATGCACTATTGATGCTTTTTAGCCAGGGCTACTTCTGAGGGTCTAGATGGGCTTCTGAATGCAAGGAAGGATCTCTCTCTCTTTCACATTGGGGGTTCAGAGAATTAGGGGAAGTGACAACCTTTCACCAGGGAAACCCTGCACATAACTTTTAATCTTGACTCTAAAGTGGACTGTGGTTGTATAGGTGAATCTAAGAACTGTGGGAAAAGCAGCCAAAAATATATGTGAGGAAAACTTCTAGGGAACTTTTCCTGAATTTGAGTATGAGTATACAATGAACAAAAAGGAGCACTGTGAGATAGTGACAGTGTGAGTGAGAGACACCATACAGTGAAAGGAAGCAATTTCTGAAATCATTAGCTCATGATTTTGATTATTCTTGAATGTCCAGCAGCATCTTCCTATTTCTGGTTGCAAGACCTTACTTTGCAACTGAATTTTTCTGAGAGATCCCATCAAAAATTACACATCACACTTTAGCTCGACAGCCAGTGTTTTTGGAAAAAAGCAAGGCCTTAAAAGATACTTTTGGATCTCAAAATATCATCAACAAGCATCTGGAGTATATTGACCAGTTAAAAATCATCTGTGACACTGTATTGGTGTAAATATGCCAAAAAATAAGCACAGCTCTAGGCTTCATTTTTCACTATACTATTTTTTCTGGGAGAAAGCATTGTAAAACCACCACTCTTAGAAATGAGAAGCTGAAAAAACTCTAATTTTTTCAAATTGAGCCCTTTTGGCTCTTTCTCCTTTCACCTACCTTTGCTGTTTCCTGGGAGAAAAACAACCCAAGAGCCCACAGCTGCCCTAACTGTGTCTGAAATGTGCCAGTAGCCCTTTAAGCAGACCATTTAAAGAGCAGCAGGAAGTGGGCAGATGAAATCACTGGGCAAACAATTTGAGCCTGTGCTGGCTGAGTTAAGTAAAATACTTCTATATATATTAATTACAAGAGAAGATAATATTTTATTGTGTTCTTGCTCATGTCTAAAAAGATTCACTTTTGAGTTACCTGAATCTGGTGATTGTAACTACTTAATACAGTGAGTATTAATAACTGTTTCATTACAATTGACTCATAATTTTTCAAATTCAATTTATGTATGAAATTTCATTTAACTAATGGAATTCATTTAATTAGAGATTATGTAAGGCATATATGTTATTCTAAAAAATCTAATAATTTGTAACAAAGATTGATAAGACTCAAAAGATCTCACTAGATACATTTTCATTATAGTGTTCACAAAGTAACTAATAAATCATAAAAATTCTTCAAAATTCCTTTTTTTTCTTGGAGTATGCACGCTATGAAGTATTGTAAAGTCAATCTTTTCTGTAAGTTTTTTATCCATTCCTAAAGGGACCCATTTCTGTGGAATATCAAGGATATTCTCTGCTTCTGAGCTACTATTTGGGTCTCAACAGCTTTGAACTCCTTTCAGTGTTTAAAAATACTAATCTGGGTTGGAGTATATACTATTACTTTATAAGTTTTCAGTTTGTAATAGATAAAGTTGATCCCAAGCTAGTGAATTCATGATGTAGACCAGATGGTGGTATTTTGTTGAAGTAGGGTTTACTTCCAGTTTTAGCAATTTTTTAAGCTGGATTCCTTAGGTCTCTCCTTGGGCAGTAAGCAAAGGTGTGATGGCAGCATGGATAAGCAGCTGCCGTTTATTCCAGCTTTTAGCCGGTCAGCAGGAATAGGAGGCACAGAGAAGCCATGGCCGACTCCACTCAGCATGGCCTGTACAAGCACACGTGAGATTCTGTATCTCTCCTTCCACACTGAGGTATCTGCTATCCCTGTGTTATCATGGCTCTTAAAGACAGTGGTAGAACACTACCAGACCACTGTAAATACTAATTAAACCATTGATAACTTGGACTTAACAGAAGACCAATCCTCTCTTTTCAGTGTGGACATATTAAAAGGATGAAACAAAGCTCTGTGCAAGTTGTCTTGTTATAAAATGATGTAAAATGGTGAGGTGAGCTCCAAAGCCAGGTAGTTATAACAAGTTGTTCTTGAAAATTCTCCTTTTGAAAATAACTTTCCAATATTGCCAATGTTGAGAATGAACCAAAGAAAAGTTGTCTTTATCCACAGGGGTGGCTAGGAAGGGAGAAGTATTAGGTCTTACCAAGTAGGCAATAATTCAGTGGTTTGGTGTGATGGCTGATCCATGTGTGTGTACATGAGAAAGAGATATTTAATGTTAAAATAATTGTAGAGTAAAAATATTCTGGTGCAGTATCAAATCTTCTAGAGAACTATTTTAAAATCAAATGTTCTGACTCATGAGTATTTCAATATTTCTTTGTAAGTTGCCAGATTTTTTTTTTTCACATAGTTAAATAACATTTTATAGGAGGTTCAATTTTTTGTCAAATCAATATTTTGAGGTTCCTTCTACAACAGTCAGTAGGTGAACTTCTTCTCTAGCTGAACAATGAAGCACGCTCTGGAGCTCCTTGTATAAATTAAGGTCTTCTTTGTACCATTAGGGTGAGAATATTTTAAATTAAATGCTGCAAAGCATGTACATATCATCTGGGCTACAGAAATATATCAGGTGAGCATACATTGTATAAAAGAGGGTTTATTGTGGATAGGTGTTAGTACATTTTCTAAAACAGAGAGTAAGCATTTTCGTCAGTTGCTCTTAATACAATTTTGTTTACTGAGTGGTACTAGGTCTATTCTGTCACTAGGACAGAGAATGTTCCAAGTGGGGAAACAAATTCTTAGTGCTCTTTTCTTCTGTGTGAAGCTGTGCAAATCCAAAACTGGTCAACATGAATTAAATTCTTTTCAACTCTGGGAGAATACATATTTTTATTTATAAAATATATGGTTTGTTTGAGATAAGATCTTTGCTTCTGTGGTCTTTGAGTACATTGAGATAAATCAGCCATATTCCAGAAAAGTTTTATCTGCTAGTCTGTGAAAATAGCAAGCTCTCTCTTTTGTCTTTATTAGGATTATTTTAGATTCTAATTACAATCTGGTTGCTAAGTGGAAGTAAAAACCAGTTTTTTGTGTTGATGAACATTAAAACTGAGATTCTCTCTCTTTCCTTGCATAAGAGAAACAGTAAGGGCTAAAACAGATCCACTACATTTTCTGTGATCCCACTGTAATACCTATCTGAGGAAATACTCCATATATGTGTCCCTAAAAAAAATTTATTGAGCAAAAATTATTTTAACTCTTCTGTTTGGCTGTTGTTCATGTATTACATCAACCTTCATTGCAAGTTAGACTTTATATAATTTGGAATTATTGCCAAATTATCTTCAGCCAAGGGTGAATACATTTTAAGCCCTCAAAATCTAGGTTAGGGCAGAAAATGCTCCAAATAGTTTTCTTGCCTATTTCTGTATTGGAGAGATACAGGATTTTTTCTACTGGATTGGATTGTGTGGCTACTGGGGACAGAGGGGATGAGGAAGAAGCCACTCTGTCCTGAAGGACATTGGCCAAAGTTTTATCCAGAATGGGGAAAATATTTCAACTGGGGATAGTGTAGTCAAATCTGAGAGAGTCCTAAAATTCTGTTTCCTCTCCCTCACAAAGACAATAAACAGAACTTTGAAACTGTGTTGGACTATTTGACATCCTCCTCTCAACAGCTTGTATCTCAAACATCTAATTAGAAATGATTCTTTAAAGGTGGTTGTGCAGTAAGAGTGATTTCTTTGAAAGACGTCTTCTTGTTGCCTTTCACCGGCTTTGGCATTTCAAAAACTTCAGATTTTCTATCAGACTAGAATTCCACAGTCCTTATTGTAATTATCACTTTGTCTCTGAGGAGATTACTATCCAGCAAAGATGGGTGATATGCTCAAGGGCATACCTTGTGAAAAAATTCTTTAGCTGAATACATGAAAACATGAGAGATGGAACAGCAAATAAAGGAATAACCCAGAGAGAATCACTATAGTTATACATGCACATACAAAATCCAACCTGATAACGGCAAAGCCAGTTTGGTGGCAGTTCTGGCTCTTCCTGTTGCCCAGGACTCTTTCCTCCTCTTTGATTTGTGGTAAATACTATTTGTTCTTGATTTTGGCCTAAAGAGTAAATGATTTTTCATTGAAATGGAACAGCCATGTTGACAGAGGGATATATTCCAGCCTGCTTCACCTGGCAGCAGAGTTTACTTGAGAAGAGTATTCAGCTGAGGCTGTTTGTAGGGCTCCTCAAAGGATGTCTTGATCTTGTGACAGTGACAGCAGCATTTCTCCTGTCAGTTCACATTATCCAATGGCAAAGTTACATTTCTCTTACTGTGAGTGGCGGAGATGATAGAAACTGTACTTTTTAATTAGGAAATATCATACATGCAGATACAGGTCTGGGCAGGAGCTCTGTTCCTGGCTGCTTCATTTATACTGTTGCCCCTCATTTCCCATTCTGTTTGTGTCTACTCTCTAGTCTTGAGTTGACCTCGATTTGAGCCATGGAGGAAAGTGAGGTTCTTTGCGGTGGCAAGTATAAAAGTTTCAATTAAACTAAGTTTGAAGTTTAATTTAAGTTTTCCATTAATGAAAAGTGTAAAAACTCAATTTTATGCTGAATACAATAAAATACCTTGATTTTAGGAGCTTAGGAGTAAGACAAGGACATGAAAAGATACATTGGCAGAGAAAGAGTCTTTGTCCTTTTTTGTGGTAACCTATTGATTAGGGCAAGCATCCAGAGTGTGAGAGATCTGGACACCAGCTCCTTCTCCCATTAATATTTAATAATTATACTGAAGGAAAAAGCAGCTAAAGAGAAATTAAGAACCTGTTACAATTGCATTGGCAAGACAGACCTTGGGGCAATGGGAGACTGACAGTCAAATATTGCCACACAGAAGAGTGAGTTGAGCCTAGGGCTCTTATACCCTAGCAGGTCCTAAATGTCAGATTCTGAGCAAAGGAGGAACATCTTTTCTGCTGATATATCCTACCAGAGTTTACCAGCTCTTGTCTCTTTCTTCACATTTGTTTACTGCAAGGTAAGAAGTCAGAATGCTTGAAGAATGAGATCTACACATCTGACAAATAATTAATTAATAAATAATACAAAAAGGTTTATAACATTGCCTCTGCCAGTTGCTCAGCACTGCTGGGGAGTGGTTTCAGAGGTGTGTAGACATATTATAACAAAAATAACACCATTGTGTTTCAAATTAACACTGTATGTTTCATGGAAAAGGAAATCAGGAAATTCAGTTGGAAAGATCTCAGCTAAACTTTAATAAAAATCCTTAAACAAAACAAGTAAAGAAAACACATGCAAAATAACTACAGGCAGTATTAATTTAGAATTTAAGAATGATTAGCATTCATCCATTCTTTTCTCTTACATAAATATGAGTACCTATATGTATATATTTCTATGTATTTTATGGCATATATATGCTTTCAGCAATGCTTATTTTCCTTTTTTCTGTAGTTTTTCACCAATAGAAAATGTTTTAGCTAGAATGCCTTTCTCTTATATGCAGCATATTCTGTTCTATATTATCAAACAGAATTGTTAATGAACAACAAATTAATGTACATATTTAGAGTTGCAAACAAACAGATGTGATCAATTGGTTTGAGTGCATCCACAGCAATCCTCTTCCTACTTTCTACCTTTGCAAATTAAATTTGACTCCTTGGTCAGTTCTGGGCACAGAGACTTCAAAAACAAACAAGAGCAAACTGTTCAGAACCTAACTTGGATCCTGAGGCAGAAAACTCCTAGCCTTGGCTTAATTGTGAGGTGCAGAGAAAGCAGTCCTCTTAAGTAAGGTACCAGTTCCCAGTGTGCTGAAGCAGTTAGGTGCACTCTTTCCTCAGTGAAAAGGAGTGGGTGTATTGCAAGATCTCAAAAAGCAGGAGATCATGTCCAAATTTAGATGAAGTTAAGATTCTTTCCTTTGGGATCCTTTGAAAGCATCTCCACCCTCCTACTGACATTACTGAGAAATGAAGTCACCATGGCTGTAGGATTAAGCAACTCATATTATGGTTTCAGGCAAAGTGAAGTGTCTGTGTTAAGCAGACTGTTTTTAATATCTTGTTTCTACAGCTTCTGCAGGTAGAGTCTGGGATACAAATATACACAATTTTACCACATAATTACTTTTGATTTTGTGGGCTGATAGCTGGAGTCAAAGCCATCTGCATTTTGCTATCACAATACCTTTCAGACGAGACTATAAATATGCATGAAGATGGAATGAAAATAATATTCTCCAGGTCAAACATTTATCCAAATGACTTGTTTTTGAAGTTTTCTCCAAAATCCACTATGTAAGCCCACTTTTTGTTTATACAACTAAGGATTACCATGCAAAAGAAAATATACCTTCTGTGTATTTAAACTGTAGAGCTGATCTGCAGTTCTTCGTGGGACTTTGCAACAGTGCATTTACAAACTGGCAGCCTCTCCTATCTCTTCAATAAGCAGACATTAAAAAAAAAATGGGGCAAAGAGCAATGAAAGTGAAACTCTTCAGGAAGTGCTGCTTTACCTGCAGAAAACCAATATATACAGAGAGGTTTATGTTATCTGTAATTTGGATTTTACCCAAACACGGGCCAAGAGTGAGTGGACTGGAAAGCATCCCAATAATTGGGAGCATGGAGTATAGGACACTACTCTTTCAGAAATATGTTCTGTATTTGGAAACTCAGAGGAGGGAATCCCTCTCTTGGGCTGTTGAACTCCTAATTTATGAATGTAGAAATTTGGGTCCTCCAAATACTTGTGCAGGACCCAAATGCCTGCTTGATTTTAGACACCCCCAGCACAGCTGAAATCAGCCTACTAGCACGCCTGGGGCTCAGGTGACAGAATTTCTTTGCAGAGCTGGGCACACTTGCTGGCTGTGCCTTTTAAGTGAGCCAGTATATAATAGTGGTGTCAAGGGGGAGGACGTGGGGCACTGGCAACAGCAAAGGCTGCAAGTAATAAAAAGTGCTTTTCTAATTGGCTGCAATAATGTTTAAATTTTCTAATAAATAACATTGGCACACATCACAAATAAGCCCTAGGTGAATGTTCCAATGGAGGTATTTATTTGGAGTACTGAACACATTACATTTACAGAGTTATACTGCACAGCAGGGAAATCACTCTACATGGAGTGACAGGGCAATGGTCTTATAGCAGCCCCCTTCACAGCAAAACACTCAGGCACGTGAGGATCAATTTCAGTGGAGCAGCTCAAGCTCAGTCTTATGGATGTCTGTTGCTGAATTGGGTTGTGGAGAGGTGCAGAAACTGAGCAACCTTTAGGAAAATATTTATAGGATCCAGGTGGGGTGTGATAAGCCCAAGTTCAAGCGAGAGGAAGACTGATTTCTTGCTTCCTTAATATTATGCGCTTGCATTACAGGTATAACTGTTAAAATAACTGAGTTTATTTTTCAAATGTGCTAACAATTGCATTCTGCAGAAGAGGAAACATGTTCTGTCAAGAGAAATATACTCACAACAATTAATTCATTTTTTAATTAAGAGATGTTATACTATTTTGTACCTTAAGCCATGCAGCTGCTAGTGTTTACTGCATCTCCCTGTGTATGTGTGTTTGGACCTTCCATCAAAATGTTCTCCTCTGAGTATTTTTTTTTTCCAGTTCTGTATTGGGATGCATGAGGGAACAAGTTGAAACCTGACTAATATTGTTTGGTAATACGGTTGTTTGCAGTTTATTTGTTCTCTGGTGGATTTTATTATAGCTGCTGAATTTTTACTCATTAGTTTAATGGTGGTTATTTTGCAGATTTCTTTTATTCTGTATTTTTTATTGAAACCTTATTCACAATACTACAGTGACTTGACTATTCTCTTCATGATGCAAAATTTAATTAGATACTAACTAAGTAAGTGGTCCATTAAAATATTATTCAGATTGTTCAGGGAAATGTTTTGGTAAACATTTTCTTTGGAAGTTGACTTTTTGGTAAGGGAAATGGAAACAGACAAATGAATGCTGCTGTTTATTTTGTCTCTCAGCATGCAAAGGGTGAGATAGTGTGCATCTGAATTACATCTCCATTTGCAGTGGGAGAAAGGACCTTGCCATTAGAGGAATCATAGCATCCATTTATTATGCAGTTCAGGTCTAGACTGCTATACTGCAGTCCATCAAAAAGTATTTTAGAGGAAAGATGCTCATAATGAAGCAGGGAGCTCCACTGTTTGAATGATGATGATGATGATGCACTGCAGTTGCCAAAGCCACATAATACGCATTGCTGGAAAATGTCCCATAAAAAAATTTGAGCTGGAAATAAAGATATACATTGTGTGTATTTAAGTATGGCTCCATTCTCTAACAAGAGAGGCTTTAATTATACATGGGTTTTCACAAACAAGTTAGTTCAGAGAGTGTTCAATTCACAAAGGTCTCTTTCTCTATACTCTGGGCTCTCTGTTCTAAGCAGTTTTGCAGCTATTGAAACAGCTGCACAATTTTTGATTTGGTCGTGGATACTTTTAATGTGCACATAAAATGAAGAGGAGAGGGAGGGAACATTTCTTTGCCAGCTCCATGCAGAAGGGTGAGCCAGCTTGGTATCTGAAGAATATTGAACGAGTCTGTGCTGACCTAATGGAGCCAGAAATCAGACCTCCCTAAGTCACACACACAGCTTTGATGTCAAGCAGTTTGCCAAGTGCTTGACAAGGGATGTCAAGTACATCCCTTGATTGCAAAAGGGAGAGAGAGAGACTTGTTGAAGAGAGAGGTGAATGGGAAGAGAAAAGGTCAACTGCTGGAAGGTCAGAACATCATGTGAAGTAAAGGGATTCACAGAAATGTCAGAAATAAAAGGGAAGAAAATTTCTCTCTCTAGACAGTGTGTTGAAATGTTTCAGACAGACATCTGTGGTCAAGGCTGTCCCTCATCCCCCAAATAAACTATTTATTTCAGTACCATGAATCTCCTTTCTGCTCTCAAGGACTCCTTGGTCTGAAGCATCAGCTGCTTTCTGCTAAGGTGTGGCCAGGGGAAAATACAAGCAACGTTGTAGTGTTGATGCAAATATACAATGTGGAAATATTGCTGTCGAGCAAGCACATTTAAACCAATGCTACAGATAAAGGGGAAACTGAAGTGGGAGACAGAGCTCCAACCTAGAACTCTACAATGAACTACTATTCTTTGATACTACCATTCACCAAATTGAAAACCCTGCTCTGTGAGAAATTCATCTGGGAACTGAACTGAAATAAAGGACAGGGTCTTAGGGAAATATGGAAAGAGTGAGCCCTTCAGGATTGCTAATGGGATTTTTTTTGTCTTGTGTTAAAGGATGTGTAACTTGCTCTAAAAGGAAGATAAACCCAAGTGCCATTCAGGGTTCTGGATGTGAAAGATGGCCATGTTCAGGAAAGACAAAATGGTCTCAAGATACCTTACAGCAGAGACTTGTTTCTCAAAGAAGTTATCAATTGGTTTTCTGATAATTCCAAAATCTGCTAGATTTTCCACCAGCCAAGTAGCTGATATCTTATTTGTTAAGAATTTACATCTTCAGGCTCAGTTCCTGTGTGAATTGCCTGTAGTGTCAGTACTTGCACTGCAGCCTTTCACTCCTCTGGGGAAGCAATAGAACTCCTGCCAATTTCTATAACCACTTCATTGTACAACATTTGTAAAAATGTAGCAACTTATCTCTTAGCATTAAAATCGGGTAACATATTTGTAACTATTACCATGAGGTGTGCAGATATGAAGGCATACATTCCTGACAATGTGTGCATACACAAATTATCATAGAGCACAATCATGAGATTTTCCTATCTTTGGGAAACCAGATGAATGATAGTATTTAATTCCAAAGAAAGTAATTATGTTTGTTGATCTGAAAGGCTGAGAGTTCTAGCTGTTTGAAAAGCAGTAACAAGATTGTAATAAATGAAGAATTTTAGAAATTAACTAGATATTTTAATATTTTCAGACTTTTTTTTCCCAAAGTATTTACAAGACTACCTTAGTATTGCCAGCTTTGTATTCTCATCCCATTTCAAAACTCCAGTGTAAAAATTAAAGTGAATCTGAAAAGACACGCATCCCAAACCCTCCCTACCAAAAAAAAAAGAAAAAAGTGCAAAAGAACCTAATCTATGGATGCAGGTTTCTAGACAGTATTGTCTCTCTCCCATCTCAAGCCGTAGCACTTAGAGTCTCAGTGGGATGCCTTTCTGTGAGAGAGGTGGAATGGATGATGCAGCCTTCCAATGTCCTCTCAGTTGGATAGACAGAACAGCATCATTTTGAGAAAAAGGATTTTCCCCATTTCCCTTGTTGGAGACAAACATCATCTGTGGGAATTTGTGCCTGACAGCTGTGGGAGTTGTTGAAACTGTTTGGGAGATCCTAGAATGCATTCTTCCTGTGAAAGCCAGACTGGACAGGGAAAGACAAAAAAGCATTGCAGGAGATAAGGGGGGAAGAGTGGTGGACTATTAAGCCCCTGTTATCCAGGTCAGGGTCACTTCCCCCCTCCCTCTCTTCTCCATGGAAACATGTTTAGTCAAGTGTCACTTTAAGTTGCAGAGCATCAGCTTTCTCTTGTATTGCACTGTTTTGGGTTTCAGCAGTGCTTGGGCTGTGTTGCTTTTAAATGTTTATATTTTATTCACAAGGCTTAATTGGGAGTTTTTCCTATCTTACTGAATCTATGGATAGGAAAATTCAAAAATGTTAGCAAATTGCCACTAGGAGGTAATTTTTAAAGCATGAGGCACCAGAAATTGTCTTTTGAGGATCTGCAGTCAAGGACTATGGTGAAAGGACAGTGAAATTGTGTTTTCATTGCAGTCATCACAGTAGTGTCAGAGACAAGAGATACCTGACCTCATCTCACTCTCTTTTGATGGAGTTAAATTAGGTGCTATCAATTCTCTTATGTTTTTTAAGAGTAGTGGAGTAATTGATGACACTAGAGCCACCATCTATCATAATGTCTTTTGGCCAAGTCTGCCCCAACATGGATCTTTGTAAAGCATGGATGATGCTGCAGGTGACATGCCTGAGATTCCTGCTCATGATTCATCAATGGTTAGAAAAAATTGTGGGATCCCAATTACTTCCTTCTCCTTTCTGCCTCCCTCTTCCTTGTTGCCTAGCAAGATTCCTTGTTGAAGACACTGTATCCACTGTTTCCCGTATCTAGTGCTGAAGACAGGTGTTATTCTGTCAAACTTGCTTACACTGAGCTGTATAAAAAAAGTGCTTTTCCTTTGAGCTATGGCTCAAACCAAAGAGGTTCAAGAAAGGATATAGCAATAATGATCAAATGAGAAATTGTGGAAAACTCACGGATCCCTCAATTAGAACTGGATTATTTTGTTAATAGATCAGGTCAGGTGCCTCTCCAGAAAAAAAAATCTGAATTCATAGTGTGTTAATTTTGCTTGTACATATCTCCCTATACACTTGACCAGCAAAACAGCAGCTGTGTGCCAAAGACACATTTTCTTCAGAGTCTGGAACAGATGGTTTCTAGCATAGGTTGGCACAAGACTCTTCTGCAGAGGCCACTGCTACACAGATTATGTAGGTCCCTGCTGAGTCTGCCTGGCTCATTCTACCTGAGTAATTTGGGATTCTATCATCAAATACACTCCCAGTGAGGTCAGTATGAGTTACAGTTACTTCGAAGAAGTAATTTTAATGTTTCTACTGTTTCAGTACCTCCCAGTAACACCTCTTCCAGAATTTCCTGTGAGAGATCAGCTATGGTAGGAATGTGGAAACCAAGGGGTTGATCTGAAAACTATTTCGAAACACAGGTCTCTGTATTAAAACTTAGACTAAGTACTAGCAAAATCTTAGAAAAGAAAGAATCATGAATCCATTTACAAAGTCACAGTGCTTCGTAGCCAGTTACTTCTAACTACTTTTCATCTCAAGAGGTGGAAGCTCCATGGGAAGGTTTCCAGGGGAAACTTTTTCTTACATCAGTAGGTCAGTATTTTTCAGTGGCGTCAGGGAAAGTTGACATTGGCATGTAGCCATTTGGGATTGTGGGGTTTGTAAGTGCATACTTGTGGTGTGCCTGTGGATCTCTTTTGACACAGTGCCACTCAGTGATAGGGATGCAGCATGAGGGGAGAGAAATGCAGATTCCATGAAGGGACGGACATCTGCCATAAATCAGCTCATTTATTCTCACTCTGCTAGGGGTGGGAGTGCAGGGATTTGTTTTAGTTTCAACTGGATTTGGTTTGGTTTTTTACACAGATAGTTTGGAAATAACTTTTTGCTTTCAGTCATCAGATAAGGTTACTACTGGTTGAAGTCAACATGTCTCTTAGGTTAAAGCTTTTCACTTGTATATTGACACATCCTCTTCAACGTTTCAGACAGCCCTCTCATGCTTTGCCTGCAGCCTATTTTGTATTTAAAGTTGTCTTTGGATATGAGATGTAGCTTGTTGAATCTGATCTAATAAAATGAAAACTAGCCTCAGAACTAGGGCACAAGAACTGAGATCCTAAATTTTATCTTGATTGTATCTTGAGTCCCAAGCTACATTCTCTGGATTTTACATTGTGCGATCTTTCCAAGAACATGAATATCCCTTGTAGGAGGCACTGCTAGTGATAAGGTTTCCCTTGCATAATATTCCCTGGCTGTAGGTTTTATTTTCATTACAAAAATTTAGGACTCCAACTCAGTGTTACTGACAATGAGTGGGTAGAACACATTGTCTCTGTCATGAACTTGATAAACTCTACATTAAAACTGTCCCTTCAGGGGCTTTTTCCATTTTTTTCATGTGGGAAAATTTCTTATTGTTACTGTAATTAGTAGAAAAAACTATTGTCATCTCTCATGTACATTTATTATGAGAAAAACTTATTTTATGACATGGCTGAAACTCTCTAATTTTCCACATAAGTGACCTGATAGGCTTCTAGAAGACAGTCTTATCCTATTTTGATCCTTGCTTTACTGTCTTAATTTCCATTCGAAATGTAGGCTTAGACTGTCTAATTTTCTCTTATGACAGAAAAATTATATTATCACTTAGAAGAAGATTAATTTGGAAAGTTATCTAAGCTAATACTACAAGTTACATTTATGTTGTCTCACTAGTGAATATAATGAGATCAGCTATCAAGTTTTTTGGGTAAGTTCTACCTTTTTTAATAGGTTTAGAAATGATAGTAGTCAAATGATCTCTTCTGCTGCTGATTGCTTTGTACTTTCCCACCATTTGCAGTAATATCTGCAAAAGCAAGTGGTGGAATGTGAGGTTTTAACCCATATTTTATGGGTCACAAATGGGCTCTAAAAACACTGCAGTCCTGAAATTTCATCTAGAGATAATTATTAGATAATACCAGTAGTAAATTATTTGCTGCTCATATACTTCCTAATATTCACTACCCACAGGTAATTATTTCACCATTTTAAAGAGAAAGTGTATTTGAAACTATTAGCTATCACTTTTAGGGGTTGTACACACAATGAGCAAGCCATTGTCCCAGCACTGCAATCCAGAAGTCCTTATCTGTATGGCGTTGCTTCCTCATGCCTGATACATCTCATTACAATTGCTCTGGGTTCACACAGGTGTAAGAGAGGTCAGAATTTTTGTATCATGTCCTAAATGCACCTGTGTCTCCATCAAATACCTGGGAGGGTTTTGGGTCATAAAACCTGTTATGGTGCAGCTGACTTCTGAAGAAGTCTAGTTTATACAGTAAGAATTCACACAAGACAAAATTTTCTGTCTTTAGGTAGAACTCAAAGGCTGAAAGACAGATCATGAATCCATTTTGATGGCATAAGCATAAAGAGTTTAAAATCCCTACTTCTTGGAAGATATTGCAAAAATAAGGAGGATTACCAACTTTCTTTTTTCGAAAACCTGACTCACTTGGTGATGGCTGGTGTTAATTTTCCTGGAGGATAATCAACCATGTCATTACCTATAACTTATGTGCATAGTAGACTGCACTTTATTTCTGATTAAATCCATATTCTAGTTGCTTGTTCACTACAGAGACCTCAAACCCACCTTTTCTCTTTTAAATTAGTCAATTCAGGCAATATAAATTTTTTCCACACTACCACAGATCTAGCTGCCATACACAGAACTGTTCTCTTATGGTCAAGTAATTTAAATGACAAATTTAATGGTAAATTAAATTAATCCAAAATGCACTCTTTACCTCCATGGAAACAAGATTGGAAATAAAAATATCTTGTCAGCAATTTCACTATTAATGTATTTTGCTGAAACCTCTTCATGAAGTTGTTTTTGTCTCTGACAAAGTCACTTAAAAGTAAACAATATGATTGCAAGGGTAGCCTTAACTGAAGCAATAAGTATTTCTGTGAGTAAAAGTCTTCTGCAGAAGTTTTTCCGACCTCTTATCCTGTTTAGTAATGGCATCCAAAGGACGGCTGCAGGGATGGTGAAGGGCCTAGAGGGGAAGTCATATGTGGCGTGGCTGAGGTCACTTGGTTTGTTCAGCTGAAGAAAGTGAGACTGACAGGGAGACCTCATTGCAGTCACGAACTTCCTTGTGAGAGGAAGAGGAAGAGCAGGCACTGGTCTCCTCTCTGTGATGACTAGTGACATATCCCAGGGAATGGCCTGAATTTGTGTCGGGGGAGGTTTAGGTTGGCTATCAAGAAAAGATTCTTTACCCAGAGTGGTTGGGTACTAGAACAGCTTCCCAGAAATGTGGTCACAACACCAACCTGATAGAGCTCCAGAAGTGTTTGGACCATGTTTTCAGGCACATGGGTCACTCTTGGGGTGGTCATTTGCAGGGCTGGGAGCTGGACTTGGTAATCCTTATAGATCCCTTTCTACTCAGGATATCCTATTCTTCTATGATCTAGACAGCTCTTCTAGAAAAATTCTTTCTGTAGATGCATGTACTACATGATGGCTCTTATGCTTTGTGTTAGGATCTGGGACCCCCAAAAAATAAAATAAAAAATTGTTTAAAAAATCTGTGGCATGGTGTAAAAACCTCAAAAAAAAACCCCAGACACAATGAAACACCTGCTTCAGTTCTGATTACCAGTAACATTGGTTGAGTCACATTAATAAAACTATACTCATTCCTCAAAACTGAGGCTTAAGGAGCTCCCCTCTACTGAAACCACCAAAGCCAATTGTCTGTTAGGTGTTTTGTGAGTGAACATTGAGGGAGGCATGAAACAAGTAAGCCCCAAATCCAGGGGAATTCCTTATCTGTATCCCCCCTTTGGGTTTGAATTCCCCCTTTTTCAACAAGATTCACTGCTCAAGCAGATACCCCTTACTAAAACTACTGCTGGCAGGTGGAGGGGACTTGTCAGAACACTGCTTGGAAGCTCACAAGGCACCCTGGCATGGTATCTGTGTTAGCATCTCTTTCACGAGTACTTCAGTCATCCCAAATTTTTTAACAGATGTGTCATTTTTTCTCAAGTAGATAAAAGTTTCATTACATTTCAGGCTACCAATGCTGCCTTCTTCATGAGTTTGGAGATGTTAAACACCACTAAAAATTGATAAAGAATCAAATCACTGCCTAATTTACAAAATACCTGTCAACTGACACTACATTAAAAGGCTGATCAGCCTGCAAAATTATTCCAATGTGTTTATTTTTTAGATCATTTTTAGTCTTTGAAATGTCATAGTGATCCATATGAGCTGCAAATGTGGATGAACATGCACAGGACTGTCATCCGCTTGGAGAAGAGTTGAAAGCAACAGCACATGGATTCATTACAGAACTTATATCTGTTCTGCATAAAATTCATGAAGAACAATGTAACCAGCCAGCCCCAGTTCTGCTACTCAATTGGTTTAACTTTTGAGAATACACAGTTTTTTAGCTAACATTCATTCAGGAGTGCAGTAATGCCAGGTTCATCACACTTGCCCCCTTCAGACCCTTCTGTTGCTGAAACTTTTGAGTAGACAACCCTTATCTCACACTTAGATTCATAGAATCATAAAAAGTTTTGCAGTGGAAGGGACTCTAAAGATCATCCGGTTTGATCCCCTTGACACGGGTAGAGACACCTTCCATTAGTTCAGATTGCTCCAAACACCATCCAACCTGGCCTTGAACACCTCCAGAGATGGCACATCCACAGCTTCTCTGGAAAACTTTTAGTTTTAGTGTCTCACCACCCTCACAATAAAGAATTTCTTCCCAATATATAATCTAAACCTATTCTCTTTCACTTTCCATTCCTTCTTGTCCTGACACTACATGTCCTTGTGAAAAGTCCCTCTCCACCCTTCTTGTAAGCCACGTTCAGGTACTGGAATGTGCTCCAAGGTCTCCCTAGAGCCTTCTCTTCTCCAAGCTGAAAAGCCCCAATTCTCTCAGCCTGTCTTTGTAGATGAGATGCTCCAGGCCTCTGATCAACTTAGCAGCCTCTTCTAGACTCATTCCAGCAGGTCAATATCTTGTGTGGCCTTTCTAATACAATCCTGAAGCCTTGCATGGTAATATACTTTAAAAGCAAGAGCCTAAACCAAGTTTCCTATATCCATGTTTGATTTCCCCAAAAGACCTGAGCTTCTGCAGCCAGAGAACCTTACAAATATGGCATGCATGCTCACCAGTTCTGTGTACACAAGTGCTGGGAAACTAATGAACTCTGGGAACATGCAGCCCAGCATTTGGGCTCTGTAGCAACTGCTACTTTTAAATGGAATTTCTTGCAGGACTCTGATTATTACTGGTTTTCTTGCCCAGGCTTGTGCTCTACACAACCCATGGTTTGGAGTTGCAAGAAGGAAGCAAGCTTGGTATACTTGAAGAAGTATGGAGGCTGTCTGTGGTTGAGTTCTGAGAATCCTTTTTTTGCTGTAAATGCCCCAGCCAAACTTGCTTCCTTCCTGCTATGCTAAACTATGTCAGGAGAAATAGACATAGAAAATGTTTAATGTTGTTGTACTAGAAAAAGGAAATTTTCCTGAGTTATAGAAACAGAAGAGGGACTCACATAGAAGTTTCCTCATAGTTCAGCTAGAAGTCAATCAACTATGTGACACAGTTCTATTGGAAACTAAGCTTCATCAGTTCTGGTGCTCATGGTACTACTTGTTTTTAATTAAATTACTAAATGAAGGATTACGTGCAGAGACTGCACTGATACTATAATTGCTTCTAGTGATGAAATTCAGATTTCAAGCCGTAAGCTTCTGTAATAAAAATGGATTCTTTATCTAGCCAGAATGTAGAATTGCAGCCAGTTACAAATAAGGCAATATCTTCATTCACAGCAAAAGGGCTGTTCTGGCATTAGTGCTACGATTATTGTGTGACCTTTTCAAATAAACATGCATTTAAACATGCACTCATATCAATGCGTGAGTAATACAGAAACTAGAGACAAATTTTATAGTAATAACAGCCATCAGTTTTCTTCAGTTATTATCTGAATATGAGACATAAGTATCCATTTTAACAAATTCAGAGTTTGCAAAGCTAGTAAGTAGTGGCATGAGCATATCTATTCTGACCTCTATATTAACACCAGCTGTAGAACTTCAGTCAGTAGTTTCTGCATCATGTATAGTAATTTATGGTTGAATTAAAGCACAGCACTTAGGAAAGAATTACAGGAAGAAGATGCATCCTGTCCTTTTATGTTCTCAATGCAAAACAGGCAGTGAGGCAGGTTGCTCCAAAGCTGCAGGCTCAGGAGCTGAAAATGCCCGTGTGCAAGAATGAAGCATGGATACAGACATTCCCTTGACAGAGAGTTGGCTCAGCCTTGTTGTGAAGCAGACATCAAATCTTAATTTAAGAATGCCATATAACAGTGAACTATTATCTAAATTATCCTTGTTAAAATTTACCCACAGCTTGAAGAGCTTTCTGTTCATGTAGAATGTGTTTACTCATTGCCTTACCTTTTTTTAAAAACTAAACTCAGTACTACTAACATATGTCCATTAGGCTATATTCTTCAGTTTTATCTTTATTTTGATGATATATATATACACACACACATATATACACTGCATATGCCATATTTATTGTGGTGCCACTAAGCATCCACTAGCTCCTGACTCATGTGTCCTGCAGTGGGATGGGAAACAGAATTAGGAAAACAAAAACTAGAGGAAAACCATGGGTTGTAATGAAGGTGGTTTAAAAAGTGAAAGAAAAAAAATCACAAAACAAGTCATGCAAAGGCAATCACCTTCCACCAGCAGATCCATGTTCATCCAGCCTCTGAGCAGCCTTGGACTACTCTCCAGTTTTATTGCTAAGCATGACACCATGTAGTCCATCAAATACCCCTCTGGTCTCTTGGGATCAGCTGTTCCGGTTGTGCCCCCTCACAACATCTCATCCACTCCCAGCCTCCTCACTGGTGGAGGGGACAGTGAGAAACAGAGAAAGCCTTTGAAGCTGTTCAAGTGCTGCTTGGCATCCTCTGAAAAATCAGTGAGTTATATACACTGTTTTGGTCACCAGTCTTTACATGAGCTGCTATGAAGAAAATTAATTTCCACTCTTAAGGAAGAAAAGGAAGCTGGGATTTGATTTCTCTGGTTCACAGAGAACTGATATCCTGATTCATATATCTGTGGAGAATAAAAAATAATGAAATACCACTAGTATTGGTCTAGTGGTTTGGAGGAAGTATATAGAGTCAAGAAAACATCTATCCACTACACCTCAGTAAAAAAAAACCAGATATGAATCACATTTCTGATTGCCACCACATTTTAAGTGAAGCTTCTTAAACAGACAATTTTGATCCCATCTCTTTTTTTTTGGAGGGGGACACCATTTTTCCCTTCAAGTCCTGTGGCTATCTCTGCCTGCTTCCTTAAAGATGGCTGTTCAAATTCTTTAAGTATATAGCTCATCAAGGTACTAGCCTGTACTAGGTTATGTGATAAAAATCTCATCACTACAGGCACAAAGGTGTACAAATGAGCAATGGTAACTGGGGTAACCCAACAAAAACCCTACCTAGTAACATCCAGCCCCATCACAGATGAGATGTCAGTCCCAGGGGTGAAACCTGTCACCACCAGTCAAGGGAAGCAGATCTCCAGAGCACCTTTTGGACCGAGGGAGATCACTTCCTAGGGACCTGGGCCATGTTATGGGATGCAAGGCAAGAATGGTTGGGGATTTCACAAGACCTGCTGTAGGATGGTCAGGGTAGGAACTAGCTGATGAGTAGGCAAAGTGGCCCAGGAGCCAGGGGGTATCTAAGGATAAGATACCCCATGGGAAAAGCTGGCTACTGGAAGCCCCATGGGAGTTCTGTCCAACTGCTGGACAGATCTTGTGGGCTGGTTGAGAGACTGGTGTGGACATGTACATGAGACACCTGTAGACAAGAGGATCCAGGGGCAATTTACTGGACAGGCTGTGTATCCAAGTCCAGCTGCTCGAGAGATCCACATTACATTTATAGCTGTATTTTTCCCACAAGCAAGCCTTCATCTTTATCAGCCAGAGAGAACAGGATGAAGCCATGAGTGCCATTTGTTTCATGCATGTCTGCCAGTGTTATCTGTGTGGTAGGACAGGTATGTTTGTTTATACACATGTATTGTACACAAGCATTTGTGTGTCTACCTACTGGGAATACAGCTCCAGCCTCCTCACGGATCACAGCTGGGTGCCTGAAGTTGTGTTTTTTGGGGACCTCAGATTTGGCAACCTCTATGAAACTGACATTTTGAAATGTTTAACAAATATTGAAGACTTCTGGATCAACTGTGCTCTAAAGATACTACACATACAGAAGCATGGCAGCAGTGATCTTTGTTTTGTTCATGTTGAAGTGTTCCTTTTTATTTATCCCTTTATTAATGCATGCCCTTCTGCCACATTTATGTATTTTAGTTTGAAAAGGTGTCTGGCAACTTACTTTGTTAGAATAGAAGAACTTCTTTCTCTATGTTGGTAAAGATCATCCAAGTTCAGAGCTATCTTCTGCCAGACAGGTAAGAAACTCCTCTGTCACTTCTGGCGTCTGTCTCTTCACAGAACAGTGGTGGCACTGCATGTGGAGGGAAAGCTGTTGAAATCAGCTGTTTACATACATGCTGTTTACATGCATATGCAGATCCCACCTATTTTATTATTCATATTAACCTCAGTTCATTTTAATTTTATGTGAGCATTTTGATTCAGGTATAAAGCAATTTTTTATTGTATAATGTTTTATTATTATCCTTCCACCTTACACCCTGAAAGGTCCCAGAGGACTCCATTTCTACCATTTGACTATTTGCAGTGTTTCAAAGTAACCATGGGGTGCCTGTCCTTTTTAGCATCTAATTACACTTTGTAAGGGCTTGATTACCAAAATGCATTAAACAATAATTAGATAAGGATAATTTACATCCAAACAATAAAGTTGAAAAGAACAATATAACTGGTAATTGGCCTTGACCAAAGTAAATAATGTCCTCTTTTTTTATTTACATTTGGTTTTCCCCATAAACTGCCTACTGGGTTGTACAGAAGTAAGAGGCTAGCAAAAATCTGAATCCCCATCCATCAGTATTAATCTCACACTTTACCGAGGCCCCATCCATTTATCTTTCCGACACAAATTAGAAATTCAAGAGTTTTAACAAATGAGCCTGCAAATGTAAACTTATTAGGCCATATATTTTTACTACACACTGTGCAGTGCCCTCCACAAAGCTGTCCCTTCAGAGAGTGTTTTCCTATTTTGTGTTATTGATGGCAGCTAACTAATCACATTTTTAATGTTGTCTTTGGGGAGGGCTGTTTGAGTGAATGTGCAAACTAAACTACCCAGAATAAATCTACCTTATTAAATGCTTGAAATTATGTGTCTTTTACGATAAAGAAACTCCCGAGCATTGTTACATTTGCTAACCTTCTTTTTTGTAGAAATCAAAAGACTGGGATTAATTAAAATAATACATCAAAACAGGGGTTTGTACAGAATGTGTCTGCGCATGAGAGAAAGGCCAAGAAAAATTGGTTAATTGGTCTCTTCATCCCTTCTGTCTTTCCCTCCATTGAAATATCTTTTAAAATTGCTTTTAAACTAACCTTTGTTAGCTAAATGTTGTCATTATCTATGCTTTCGGAGAATTTACTAGTGAAGAGATCAAAATGCAGTCCTTGAGACACAGCCTTTCTGCACTTGTTACAAGAGTTTTTCAAAGCTCCTGCATAGCAAGGAGACTCTCTGAACAATGCATTTCAGATTTTACAAAATCTGGTTATTTTACTAGTATTTTACTGATTATTTTACTGAATTTCTGGAGCTTTCTGTTAAGTGATACATTTAGTGATCTGTCTGGTTTTCTAAGGCATACTCATTTGTATGTCTTTGTATAATTTTAGAGAAGACTGGGAAAAGAAGGGACTGATCTGAATGGCATAGGCTTTTCTAGAAGATAATGTTTAAAATCCTTTAATACACACAGATAAACATCTTCGACCAATAACATTCAAGCTGTTTTATCATTCTTAGCATTTAACAAAATGATGTAATTACTTTAAGAACCTTTACTACTTTGCTAAAAGATTGGTTAAATAATTTTAACCTATCATCAGTACAAATGATAATTGCTCTTTCATTGCCTCCTTCCCAGCAGCAAATACAAGTATGGGTGATATCTGGATTCTTGTCTTTAAAAATAAGGCCTAGTGTCTGTTTCAAAGATTTGAGCAATGAAGTTGGTTTGGTTTGATGAGGACCTCTAGGACTGCTTAGCACACCTTTCATTAGTGACTCCCATAGAAAAGGCAGGAAACATTTTCCCATTTTTCAGATAGATAGGAAATGAAACTTGAGAGCTAATAAGTGATAGCTTCACAAAGCAAGACAGGGAATGAAGTTCAGTTTGCATTACATGTATAACAGTCCAGTGCCTACTTCTGCCCTACTCATCATTTACAATCAGATTTCATTTGTAACAGACATTTCCTAGAAGTCTTTCCATGGAAATGAAAAGTATGCATCACAGTTCTTGATATCAGGCCAAAGAAAAAATTCTGAACACAGGACAAGACAATCATTGTGGAAAGTATACAGATTTAGGTTTAGTTTTCTCAATTTTTGCCAAAATACTCCAGCTGGTACAATGGACCAGTCGGTCATCATTTTTCTTAATTAAACTTCAGACTCTACAGTAGTCAGCAATTAATAAATTATTTGGATTCTTTTATAGCAACTGTGTTTTTACACTAAATGTATGGTTTTGCAGGTGTTGTCACAAGCAATTTGCTTATTGGATGAAGTCCCATTTTTAGCAAATTACTTGAAATTTCGTATGATTTTTTTTTGTTATTAATACATACCAACAGAGAACCCTGTAGACAACAGTCAGTAGTAAAATTATCCAGCAGAATTTCAGACCAATTAATATTCTGCCATTTCAATACAATATATATCCTATAAATAGCACTCTAATGGATATGAAATTACAAATACTGTTATGTTGTCGAAACCCTATGGCTTGTGCTATAGAGGAGGTCAGGCAAGATGATCATAATGGTCCCATTTGGCCTTACGATCTATGAATTTCCAAGAGTTATAGGTCTAGTTTAAGTGCACCCTCAGCATGAGTTGCCTTATTATTTAGCAGAAAGGGGAAAAAAGTAACCTTGTTCATGTTTATACTGTAATGCAGCAGGTCAACACACATTTTACCCATAGTGTTAATAAGTTTACTTTTTAATATAAAAAGAACAGGCAATTTAACACATGACTTTCCTTGTATGTACCCCAGACCACAGAGATGTGTATGTGTAATCTACTAATCATGTCTGTGTGCACTTGTTGTTTTGTATTTAGCTATAGTCAAGAGCTAAACTCATGGGAAGGAGGTCATCCTTGTATAATAAAATATATAGGGAAAGATGGAGCAAATGTCCCTTCAAATGCTGATGAAGTTACGTGCAATCCAAAGCAAAACAAAAAGCAAGTTAATGGAAGTTTGTTTGTTCTAACATCCAACCTAAGAGACTGAGCCAAGGAGAAACATCTATTTACCCAAGCAGACCTGGGGAAATGAGAAAATCCCTATGAATTACATGAAGGTACTTACAGAAGCAGGGGAGATTGTTTTTAATCAAACATCAATAGATATCTAGTAGAAGGATAAATGAAAAGTGTACATTTTATTACAGCTGAGGGAATATGGCAAAACATTTTTCACTAGTACTTGTTCAAAATTTTAAACACATTTATTGCCCTCACTATTTCATGTTTCTCTCACTTGCCTAGCAAAACATTTTATGGATAAGGATATTGAAGGATATAGAACTTAAAGAAATTCTGCGAAGTAGTTTCTGAAATTATAAATCAGACATTTACATCAAGAACCGAGTCTGGAGACCTGCATATTCCCATGTACTTAGGAGACAGATTTAATGAAGAAAGTTCAGAACTTAACTTCCCTGTTCAGAAATGCCCTACTCTCATAGGTATTTTAACTGCAAAACTCACCATGAGAGCTTATATTTGTTTTCTGGCTACCTTTTAATTTGCCACCTTCCATTCTCAGTTTCTCACACTACTTTAGAATAAATATAACACTACGCATAACTAAGTTCAGAGAAAAGCAAAAGAGGTAAATCAAGAGATGAGTATTATTTTTTTAATGAATGCAAAAATTCCAGGATTTAACAATAAAATCTCATGCTTCAATAAGTTAAGTCAGAAACAAAGAAAGACATTATTTTGTAATGTTTTCTGGTTAAAATCTGAGAAAAGAATCTTATCCATAAGCATAGCTTTTTCTAAGACTGATATGGCATACAAGTCCAAATACTTAATTCAGTTCTACCAGTTTTAACATATCTGTAGGATTTTCAGATCAAATGTTTGTATGGTAAAATGAGATAACAGTTTAACAAAAAAAACATGAGCCCTGCTCTTAAAGAACAGGGTAACATAATTTTATTCTTCTCTTTATCTGAAGAAAATGGATTTTAAAAACGCTACGTATTTTCTTGACTAGATAAATCTTCTTCTGTCTCTTTGGACACAAGGAGATCTAAGGATATTTCAGCTACTGGGATGTGCATTGTAAATGAGAGAAACTGGGAGGGAATATTAGATTCACTTTGGACTGTCTTGTTGAATGTTACTCAGAATAACCTAAAAGATGTAACAATATTCTGGAAATTCACAAGCAACCTTTTTGTTCTGGACCATGAACTGCTACTTCATTGATTTTCGGAACCAAACCGAACTGTTGGCAGCATAGTCGCAGTTTTTCAAGTACAGAATGAAGTTTTTTGTTAATTAACGTAATAATTTTTGTTGAATTTTTGCTGATTCTCAATTTGATGCTGTGGGCTTGCTACGCTAATGAGTAATCTCTTCCAAATATCTGTATCTATATTTTACAAACATTTTATTTTGCAAATATGATTTATGTATTTAGTGTAACTCATTGGGAAACTTGAGAAAGAGGGCAGGAAAGGAGGTCAGCTTTGAAAAGCTGTTAACAAGGAAGGAGGAAAAGTAATATGATATGAAGGAAGGATGAGAAAAAGGAAACCTATAGTATTCTAGTGATCACGAGTCAAATGTAGGAGCATAGAGTACAGCATAAGTTATTTCTCCAGGTGCATTTTGAATGACAGCAGAACTCAGTGTCAAAAATGAGGAAAAGAGAAAAAATTTAATGGAGAAGGACAGTGCTCTCCAACATACTGATTTGTGAATGTTACAATCTGATATTGCTGCAGTTAAATACACCAGGCTTTGTCAAAGGTCTTTAAGAATTCAGCCCATATAGCCCTGTGAAATGAAGGCTGTGACTTGACAGCTGTTGATGAACATATCAAGGAAGTAAACATCATGAAGGGAGAAAAGCCATTTAAAACAAAGGACAGCTAACCATAGATAACCTGAATTTAAGTCAGTTTAGGTTACAAATAATATAAATGAAAATAAAATATGGGGAGTTTTTGGTTGGTTGGTTTTTGTTTGTTTTTTTTTTGTACAAACTTACCAGAGAAACAGTTGGAAGTATCCTACAATTTTAAGATATAACTTGATCAGTTAGCAAAAGAGATTATGTCCTACTACTACAGCTGTTTTCAGTGAACTTCACTTGATATGAAAGTCACTTTAGGGGTTTCTACCTCTTCACAGACACAATAAAATGGAATTAATAAAGGTTTAAGAAAAATAATTTTTTTCTTTTAAATAATATTTCAGCCATAACTGCTGATGAATAATTTTTTCATTTTAAAACAATTATTGTGATATTTTAGAATGTCTAGAAAAATAAAGATTTTTTCTATACATTTTAATAACAGTTTTTCCTATCAGGTTGGTTTTAGAACCCTTCAATAGACTTGATAGATTTATATCCACTATGCCCATGTTATCCTCCACCTTCTTAAATGATGACAGCTATGGGCATTCAGAGTATAACCAACCAATGACAATACCAAAGAGACGGATGATTTGGATTTGTAGATGATTCTATACTTTTATAGATAATTGTTTGGCTGAACCTCCTCTCCCCTCACAAAAAAGCAGCGTGATATTCAACTGTTTTAATTGGTGATCTCTTGATATAAATCATAAGAAGTATTTACAGCAAAGTAAAGAGAAAGTGTTCTGAATTAGAAATACAACAGTAGTTGTAGGCATATTTGGAAAGCAAAGTCAAACTCCAAAATTTTTAAAAATTACAATAATTTGAACAATACTTCATCCATAATCTTTCAACGCCAGTTCAAAAACAGGTCTAATTTCAAATGAATACAGCACCTCTGTAATAAGCTGCTACAAAGTACCCAGAAATAAGAGTGTGTTTTTATTTACTATTTCCATTTCAGAAGAAAATATTAGTTTCCATTTTGAAATAATATATCTCCCTCCTGTATACAATCAAAAGCAAAGACATTTTCAGGGTTTACAGAAGCACAAGATACAAATGGCAAAATGCAAAGGCATATACCAGTAATGGACTGCAAAATCAATTTAAGAAGTGCAACTGCAGTTGTCTTTCCCAGGTTTTTAATTATGTGTTTGTTTGCCATGGTGGCCTAATTTAGTCAAGTAGATGAGCCAACATTAAAAGCTGGTAGGAGAGGTAAGTAATCCCCAGGGTGGGCTGCTTGTGTAGAGAGTTTAAAAGCTACATATACAGAAGCAGAAGCCAAGGCAAATTTGAGAAGGGGGTCCACATGATAAACAGTGAAAAGCCAGCAAATCAAATTTTTCACAATTAGTTGAACAACAACTGTGACAGGTTCAGCGCTTAGCATTTTCATTTGTGTGCTCAAATTTGGTTATCCGTCCTCTTTTATGCAAATGTGATGTGACAGGAGAAGCTGGGAGCACTCAAGCAGGCCGATCACTCACAACAGGAGCTAGGTCTGTACAGCTGAGAGGTCTGGATTAAATGGACTGAGTGCTGATGGATAAATGACATAACCTAGGCTGAAAGCCTCATGAAGTGATTTAGAACTTCCATGAGATGATGCCCAGAATATAAATTGTATTTTATCCTCAAATGTAAAAATAGAGGGGAGAAAAACATCAGCTTCTGCTAGTAAATAACCATGCTTATAATCTAGCTAAATCCAACATGCTTGTTGTCTACCACAATAAGGAACTTGGGAAAACTCTAATAGGTATCTCTAATAATTGCTTCTACACAACCATGTAACTCTACAACTCACTGTGATGTTTTTGTGTATGCGTGGGAGACTTGGAAAGCTGATTAGGCAATTAAATCATTCAATCTACTTTGACAGATGGGAGGATGGCTGATGAAATACATGCACAGACACAGAAAATGTTTTCACAATGTACTTGCAAGTAATTTGGCAGCAGGAATTACCGGGTCAGAGAATTCTATCCTACTGCAGAAGGTATAATACTTAAGATGATGTACTGTGCTAACAGCATACTTACACATGAAGGACTAAAGGATGAATTATCTGTGTAGAGCTCCCCCTCTGTCAGTTTATAGGAAACTGAAATTCTAGGGGAGGGTGTGCCCGAAAAGTATTGCAACTTGCCCCTTTGATTACACCATTGCATTATTGCTTAACAATGCTTAATTTTCAAGACTGTTGGTAATACCCAGGGATAGTTCAAGAGACCTCCAAACCTTATTAATGATAGGAAAGTTTGAATAAAATCACTTACATGAATTTTGAACTTGAAGATTACTATTCATTTTCTTTAATAAGGTTTCTTCCAACTCTATATCTCACACTACTGCCATGTATTTTACATTTCTCATTAAATCCAATAGTCACTATGGTCTACAAAATTTTAATTGTTAATTGCCATTTATTTGTCTATTAGCTAAAGTACTAGGATTTTTATTTTTTAGCACCCATTCCCTCTTTCAGTTAGCGACATTCATCTCTAGAGAGGATGGATTCCTTGCAGAGCATTTTTGACAATTGTCACTGCTTTGGAAAAGAACAGATTTTCCTTAAGGCCCCTTCATCTGGCAGTGGAAACAAATCATATTACCTGCTGTTGAACACAGCTTGGCAACTCAGACACATCTGAATTAGTGAAACAAATGGGTACAGCATACATCATAGACACTGGAACCCTATTGTGGGTTCCACAGCTATTACATTGTTAGGCCACAGCACCTCAGAGACCTAGATCAACTATCCCAAGACAGACTATTTCCAGCAGAGAATGTGGATATGGTTGTCCTGTTTTGAAGCCTAACAGTGTGTGTGAGAATTGTTCCATGCCAGTTGGCCTCAGCGTCAGAGAACAGTCCCAGCCATGTTTAATTTACAAGTATTTATGTAGACCAGGAGGTTGAGTACCAATATTCCGACAGGGAACAAGACACTGAAATAACCTATGTCTCTAGTGAGTTCTACTAAAAAGCAAAAGCTATGAAGACACGCTGAAACGTGATAGTGCTGGATAGGCAGCAAACTAAACCACAGCATTATTGCATGACATGAAAGTATTTGGAAACCATCACAGTCTACCACCTTGTAAGATCTTCAGGCAAGTTGCTACTGGAGGAACTTGGTGTTTCTAGAACATTCATGGGCTTTTCTCATCATTCATTTGGTTGTTGGGGTAGAAGAAAAATTCAGAAGAGTCTAGGATACCCACATCAATCTAAAATATCATTCAAAATTCATGCAGAAGGTTCCTAACACATTGTTCCCATAACCACTATACCATACCAAGCACAGTGGTCAGAGAAGACATTCAATCTTTGTTCAGATATTTGGAGGAAAACAAACCAAATGCAGAGTTCTTCAAAAGCCAATGTGTATTTTTACAAGTAACAGCATATACGGAATTTGAGGATATTTTAGAGATTTGCATATGGATCCATGGAGATAAAAGTAGATAATTACTTTTCATTATGATTTTTGGACTCCAATAGAGACTCAGGATTAGAGTCTACCTTTTTTTCCCCATAAATATTTTAATTTTTAATGGTTTTGCTTATCTGATTTTAGAAAGCAGTCATTGAAGCATACATAACCCCTCTCAGATAAGACAATGCTAGGGATGGTTCCAAGTCAGGTCAGAGAAAGAAGGTCATGACAAGACCATTGATTCTTTCTGCAGCTGGAGAGATATCTGAAAGGAGTTAGGTACTGAAATTCTTTGCAAAAGTGTCCACTTCTAAAGGTTTAATTGACACAAACTCCTGTTAAGGTAACCATAAGAGTTTAGGCGAGTACCTTTCATCGTATTCTGCAGCTATGTTAACCAAAGAGGATTCCCTTGTCCTGTATCATGACAATAACTTAGCATCATGCAATTTCCTACCTAATATTATGATCTGACCATTAAGTTGCTCATATAACTGCTCCCTAATTTGTTCACTCAGGCAACAGGTTAAAAAACAGGAGAGTTCCATTACTTAACTTGCTGATGTTTTCCTACATTACTTGGATGAGCAGGTTTGAGAAGACAAACACCCATGGACCAGAAAAGTAGTCTTTCAAAAGAGAAACTGACTGTTGACACAAGATACTCCACAGGGACTCACAACAAGGAACACTAAATCCTTCAATCACTAAGCCATGCAGAAGTAATCAGTAAAGTAAGGCTTCACTAAAATTCTAGATACCTTGGATGATACTTTAAAGTTCCAGATGGAAGCCTCTGTGAAAGTAGTAGGCAGACAATCAGTATTTCCTGGCCCTATTCTCTAGATTTAGCAGTATTTCCCAAATCTTTTACAGCATGTCTTGTCTGCAACAAACTAGGCTACCCACAGGTGTGGCAGAGAGAGGGTATATTGCAGGAAAGGAGACCTGCACATAAACAATTGTTTGGCCAAGAACTTGAAACCTCGGCTTCCATCTGCCTCAGCATGTCCTTCTAGAATTTTAATATTGGTCGTTTATTTCACCAACACTCAACAAAATTAAACAAAGACAGCCTTTCTACCATCTAACCTAATTTCAAGTCCTACAGTGCATGATACATCCCTATACATACTGTTTTCTTCCCGCCTGCTGGGTTCCCTGACTAAGGTCCCTAAATGGTGTCAGAATTGCCTTTGTTCCCTGCCAATGGTTTAGCTTGTCTACACAGATCCATTAGAGAAAATGATCTCATCTTGCTCCAGCCTAGCCTCAGGGCTGCTTCACCCATCTGGCAAAGCTGAGTTTTTCTAGGAAGTGCAAGTCCAAGCACTGTGCCTCTGCTGCACAATGGTGAGTAGAGCAGGAAACCCTGCTGCTGCTGCATTAGCACTGCACTAACATATGAGTCACATAGCCTTTGATACAAAGCTACCACACTGGCAATAAGCTAAATGAAGATCCTTAAGATCTGACAAAAATCTTTCGTGGCTTCTCACACCTCTTTTGGAGGTGATTCTTGACTGATCTGAGACTGCCTTCTCCCCTCCAGAACAAGTGAGGGATATGCCAAAAGGAGTAAGAGCTCCTACAGCAAAGTCCATGTTTGTAAGGCTGTTAAGAATGCAAATGGGTCCAGAGAGTCAGCTCAAATGCAGGGCCATGCAGCTTTCAATTTAGTGGGTCACAGATGAATGACAGCATGTCCTGTGTTTGAGTCCTGTGCAAGTGCAAGACTTCTGTTCTCAACTGCTCTTCTGATCTTCTGTGGAAGCAATTCAGCTTCCACATTCTGCTCACTAAAGGTTTTATTAAATGTTTTGTCCTGGCTCCCGTAAATCAGGGGAAGAGAGAAACCAAGAGTTGAAGTCAAACATATGTAACTAAGAACAGCACAGTTTTACAGTGAACGCAGCATGGCTTGAAACAGAATCAAGGGATGAAGATGTCTGCTGATCTCACCTCCTCGCTCCTGCCCCAGTATCCCCCATCAATAACATTTTTTCAGTCATCTGGCAAAGTAGATTAGGAAGGTAATTCATTTGTACTATCCTATGTTTAAAGCATAGCCCAGCTTCTCCATTACTGTATTATCACTCAAGTACCTGCTGTGTCAAGCACAGAGGATGGGCAGGAGTGACCAGCCAGGGTCCTCTCTGATGCTGGCATGGAACAAGACTATTTATGAGAACATTTTCCACAACTTAGTGCTGGCCATCAAAGAGTTAATACTGCTTTATCTAGAAAATGAATTCTTGAAAAACACTATAATGTTCAACAGTGGGCAGAAATTATTTCACAGAAAGATTCAAACGCTAAAAATTAGCTCAGTATTTGTTAATTCAGGGTGACTCCAGAGAGCAATTCATAAGCTTCTAAATTAATATTTTTAAGGCAGTCATAAAATGTGAACTTTAGTAACTGCTACAGCCAATCAAGGTGCCATCAATCTTGCCTTAGACTACTTACACACTAGTAATTACCTACTCAAATTACTTTAAAAGTTTAACAAAAGCTTATATACAGATAGTATTTTAGCATGATATACTGCCATCTTTAAAATGGTAGTGTACTGAATGCTGCGGGTTAATATCTTAGTTATTTCAGATTCCAATTTCTATAACTTATTCTCTTATTTCTTCTGTGTTTTCCTGGTAAGCTGTTTTAAAAAAATTCAATACATAGTAGATTTACAGAGAAGACGCAGTAAAGAGCAAAGACCTCAATATTTTTAGTAGAGAAAGGATTACAGAAAACAAGGATGGAAAAAAAGATAGTACTTACTCTAAATTCACTTGAAAGGATATTTGGAGACAGTTCAACACAGGAACTGAAGAAATAAATATATTTTACATTATTTTAATAATAAAGTTATTAGAACATAAATTTAGTGAAGACATGCAAATAATATTTGGGAGTTCACCAATACAAAACTGCAAATACAGAGAGAACTAACCTATTAAAACTTAACAAGGTCTAATATGACTTACATTCCTTCATTTTTCACTATATATTGACACCAATAAGTGCTCTATATGATTCTGTTGTACTGCCAATATCCTTACATAACTTCTAATAGAAAACTGACTTTATAATTCAGGTCAGGCAGTAAGTCTGCTGACCAGCACTTTGCTTCTTCCACCATCAAGGCTATAGCTATTGCTTTTTGCTCTTTATTCTCACATTTTTCAGTAACAGAATATTCTCACAGATAAATTTGGCTACATCACATTGATACATCTTAATACACAATACAAACTATGTTGCTTCTAGGAACAAAGAATTTCAAATACGAAACAAGAAAAGGTAGTTTTGCAAAGTAACTGATGAAATTTTACCACTGAAAAAAAACCCCAAACAAAACCACAACCTTCCCATCCCACCCAAAAACCCCAAGCCTGAAACCAAACCAACAAAGAAAAAATGAACAAATAAACCTACTAAAACCTCAACAAAACCAACAGAAAAACAAAACTAAGTAAAAATCCAACAGAAGTAGCTTGTAGGACCACTAGATTCCAAATTTCTGAATACTGGAAACAAATATTCAGCAATTATTGACTTAGTATTTTAAAAGTAGACAGATTACCCCATAGATACCGAATTTGTACTCTTGGATGTAGCAGCAAAATCAGATTTTTATTCTCTCTATAGAAAGATTAATCCATTTAAAATGTGTTCAAGCACATAAGCAGTTATGACTCCATATCCAGGCCCATTTCATTACTAGAACAATGCATGGAAGCAAAGTTCCAAGTATGAGCAGGTAACATTTGCCTTCATTATAAGAACTTGTTTGAAAGATGATCAAGATTTTAATTTCTCGGGTATAGAAAGTCCATCTTTCTTAATATCTATACAAAATTCTGTGCTGCAGGAAAGTTTTCCAAGCCTGCTCACTTGCTTACTGGATATTTCTATTTTTGTGTTCTTGATAAAATTTCTAATTATATTTAATCTTACACAACTGATTTTCTGCCTAATATGTGAAGGATGGTACAATCAACAGGAGAGTTTTGAAAACAGCATAAGTGGAAACATTTCAGATTGTAGAACTATGCAAGTAAATAGTATCCAAACACTCTCTCTGTTCTCTACAGAGAAAGTAGATGGAAAAATATAATTAAAAATTGTATCAAAATACTATTTGATTTCCTATTAAACTGGTAGAAATATCACATGGGGGATTTCTAATTTTTAACAGTACCTAATACCTCTCTGAGAGCAGCAGTGGGCAAATGTTAATAATCTATCAAATCTGAATGCAAAGAAATAATCATGATAAATAAAACCAAATAATTTTTACAACCAGAACTCCTCTTCTTACAGTCACTTCTGGTAAGTAAGTTTTCCATCTTTAGGTGACTTCAAGGATACTGACTTCTTGGAATTCCTGCAGCATTTTGTGATGTTTATCCACAGGTGCTGATACAGAGGCCCCCTTCAAGAAAAAAAGAGAGCATATGATAATCTCCACTTAGTTGATTTTGTGAGTTAGGAGGAGCGTAATGAAATCTGTGGTGTCTCTGCACTTTTTGACATTGTGCTAATGACTGAAAGGAAATAGAAAACATCACAGAATGAGTCACATACGTGTCCTGCATGGTGTTGGCCCACATACAACTCACATGCCTGGGCATTGCACTCTCAGAGTTCCAAACTGCACACTCAGTGTTCCAATGTGTGGGCTACCAGCAGCTTCCTGGTGTACCCAGGCAAGACAGTAAGAGACATATAGTGGGTGCACAAGGACGAGCAAGTATTCCACATCACAGCTGAAAAATTGTGTCGTGTAATTACAGTGCACCAGTTGGTGGAGCTAAAGTAGTAACTATTTGATGTATTTAAGATGAATCTAGCATAAAGTAAATATGACTGTGTACAGAGGTGAAATTTATTCAAACTATGTTAGGCTGATGATTTCTTCTGTAGTTTGTATGAAAACCCAATGGTGTGTGCCATTTCTGACCCCTTCCACTTTCCAACAGTAAGTTTTATCTTTCCCTACTCCAGAGCACAAACACATGTTTAAAAGATTAATTCTTATGAAAAGCTTTGACAAACAGGATGTAGCTATCCAAAGTTTTCTGTAAGTTCAAGCATAATTTATCAAACCTAGTTCAAGTCCCAGAGCAGAAAAAGCAACGGGTACATGCCTCTTGCAACACAGAAACCTTCTTCTTTTTTATTCAGATTTAAGCACCTGGAGTCATGTTTTATCATTGGTACCTAAATCCAAAGAGAGATACTTTGTTTCAGTTCACACAAATAGAATTTCTGCTGACATAGTAGAGATGTATACAGGTTTTTGCAAGAAATGCAAATATTAGCATGAGAACTGAAACAGTAAAATATCGCAGAAGCGTTAAAATGGGAGCACTTTCCAGCTTTTGTGTTTCACTTGTGTAGCCATAGTGCCCTCTAGCAGCCGAAAGAGAAAATACAAGGCTTTATCTAAAGGAAAAGAAAAAAAACCGCACGAAATCAGAAGGCGGGCGGGGGGGGGACAGTTTAAGCAGAGAAAGGGCAGTTTGCACATGTGAGGAAAAATATTTCTTAATGTTAAAACAAGGTACTTTAATGGAAAGGACACTTCTCTTGGCTTTTATACAGCAGAGCTCTGCAGAACTGGAAAGCTCTATAAAAATGAGGGCTTTTACCCCAAAGGCATTTCTGTGCTTTGGAAGATCTCAGCTACACCATACACACATTAGCAACATGCACCCGATTTTAGCAAAGGACATAGATTTTTACATGCATAGATCAACATAAATTTTTGTGAAGTCTTTGTTTTCTCTTTGGATCAAACATCTTTATTGCACAAAATTTTGTGCAAGATGAAGAATAAACTATGACCTTTAAAACCCAAGAAACTTTTCTCATTTCCCTAGAGAGCAAATTACTGGTTAGAGAGGAGTTCATATGCCTTAGAGCTGGGAACTATCCTGTCTGGCTACAGACCATCACAAAAACATTTTTGAGAAGATAGTGTTTCTTTTCTTTTTGCCTTTAAAAGAACACTTTAAGAAAGAGAAGTCATTCTTCAGCGACTGGGAAATGAATATCTGCACTGTTGAAGTTCTGGGGCATGTAAACATTTCTGATTTCAAATAATCTTCACAGCTTGTCAGAAGGAACTGTAATACATTTACTTTTCTCCCCTTTCTCTGAAAACAAATGTATATGGTAGATGATATAAAAAGATCTGATTTTTTAAAGAAAATTTTTACCCATCAAATCACTATGAAAAAACTTAAGTGCATCTGCAACACAAAAAATAAAGTAGTGTAAACAAGTAAAGAGACTATTCTACCCTCTCTGAATCCAAGAGGTCAAAATGAAACAAACAGGCCTACTGCAAAGGTTTTTCAGAAAAATGTATTTTGAAGAGTACACATATCAAACTTTATTCTTCCATTTCCTGATAGGGAAATACTGAAATCCAGTTCATCAGCTAGATGAGACAAATTTGCTAAATAAGGTATTCCAGTCTTTGGTAAAGAGAGGTAAGAAACTGATTTAGTCTGTTCTGCTAACAAAGCAGGATGGATCTTGGAATTCAAAAATTAAAACTGTAACATCAAAATTACTGCAATATACCACTGGGTCAGATGAGATGATTTTCAAAGACATCAACTGGTCTCAGGATTACAAGCTCACTGCAAGAAGAAGAAAAAAAAGTTAATTTTCACTCATACAGACCAAGAACAAAGTAAAATCAAGGTAAGTTTTAGTATGAACACATAGAGAAAGATTTTACAGAAAATTATTTATTAGGAAAAATAGATGGTATGGATGGTATAGATGGTATGTTCTTGAAATCCTTTAGAGTTCCCATAAGATATCAAGAGAATTCAAATAAAGATTGAAATCACCAAAGTCTATTTTCATTGCAAGTATTTTTGATGTCCTCAGAGTTAAAACATGGTACAGAATAAAACATGCAGAGGCATACTTAATTAAATAAGGTTATTTTATAGAAGTACAGAATTTAGGTACCTGCGTAACAAGCACACTAGTGTGTTTATAAAGGTCTACATTGACCTCTTTACACTGAATCCACAAAAACTAAAGGTTCATCAACCCCAAGGATGTTTACTTTACATGCTGTATTGGCTCATTTGAGAAAGATAAAGCTCTTTTCTTTAATCTTCATGAAGAACTTTTGTCTGACTTAACAAATTCATCTGAAAGTAACCAAGTGCTATAACAATACAGTAAGATACAGCTCCACTCAGAACAGTATGATGAACAACAAAATTGTTTTTTCACCTGCTTTCCAGAAACCCCTCAAATTTCTGTTATTTGTTCCAGTTGCTCTAATCTTATTTTTTTAATTATAACTTATTGTCCTAGGTGCAATAAAAGATAAGTAAACCAGGATTAAATCTGACTATATCTTCATTAGTTGTAACATAAAAAAAAAAATCTATGTTGAATTAGAGTAAATGAGGCGTTTCATTGAAGGTCTCTGTCCCTTTGTATTAAGTATTTGTACAACTGTAGTGTAAGACTGGTGTTAAGAGAAGGAAAAATATAAATAGTACCAGTCATAAGTGTTGCTTCAAAGAAATATTCTTGTTAATTTACTGTTTTGCAGAGATCATAATATAGTCTGAATTACTGACTCCCAGATTTTTTGTAGTTCAACCAAATGTGGTTTTAAACAATACTGCCATTGAACTGCATGTCAGCTCACATCCTACTCAAGCCCTTTAGCATCCAAGTGGAAAATAAAATACCTTCTTAAATGTCTACGTTTTATTCCATGGAAGTATTGAAAATCTGCCTTGAGGAAGACCAAGCCAGCAGGATGTTTGGTTTGTTGAGTCAAACAAGGAAGGATGCTGCTCCAGGTGCCAAAAGGTTTCACTGAAAGCTATGTTAATAAGGATCTGACTGAAGTGACAAGCATTGGCTAAGGTAGTAGCAAAAACACAGAGGGGAGAGAGCAGAGCTAGACAAGGAAAACAGAGCAAGCCATCAAGAAATCAAATGAAGAAAATAATTTGATAATGACAGAAATCTGTACAGAATCCATTCAGATTGCAACTCGGACAGTTTTCTTATGCTAAATAACACAACCACAGATTAGTTTTGACTGAAACAAACACTGGGGGTTAGTTTAAAGTGAGAATAAACCAAAGTCATTCTGATGCAGGTGTTCTTCAACTATTCAGAATGTCACAAGGTATCAGCAGAGAATAAAATACACACCAGTAGGAAGTTTGCAGAAGGAAGGTGATAAAAAGAATTTTAAAAGGTTTCATCTCCTTACCAGCAGACCAGGCTGCAAAGTTTCAGTGAAGTGAATCTTAGATTCAGCCTGCATTACCAGGCTGAATTCAAAACAGGCAAACTTGGAACATGAGTTTTAAAATTACATGATACAGCAATTTCAGATGATTTGTAAGAAGCATCCATGTAAAAAACACACTTACAGCTGTCACTAGCTTGTGTTGGGTGACTGCAGTGAAAAGGCAGATTTGAGCAGCAAAGCATGCCACACAAACACTTTATGGAGCATGGACAGTGTTTTCCTGTGCTGTACCTGTTCAGTAAAACAACACACAAAACATTTCCACCTCATGGACTGTCAATTTGGCACCCTTCAAATGTACTAAATCAATTAAAAAAGAAAGCTTGTACTTAATTCAGTGAATTAGAACAGCTCATCCAGAGCACTGGATAAAAAGGTTCTTAAAATATTTTATTTTGCCTGAAATTCAGTGTAGAAGGAAATCAATTTCCCAAATACAATTCCTTATGGCAAAATTTAGAACTTAGTGTAACAAGCATGGCAGTCAATTTTGACATTTCAATGTGAAACTAGGACTATACAAAAATTTAAGTGCATATTTTTTGCAGCAAGATATGCATACACATCAGGACAGAGGGGAAGACCAAACCCAATCAAACAAAAAGCTCAAAAAAAAAAAAAAAAAAAAAAAAACAACCAAAAAAAAACCCCAAACCAGGATCCAGTTCTTAAAATCCCTTCAAATAATTGAGAAGCACAAACAAAATTCTACAGCTGGAGCTCCCCTCTGGAATGCTACTACTTCTACTTTCCTCCATTCCTACTTTGGAATTGGAAAAAAAAAAAGGACAGGGACATGACTTACACCAGTTCTCCCCCTCCACCCAGCAAAAGACAAAAAGATGGACTAAAGAAAACACCCTCTTAAATACTCTCACAGAATCATGGAATATTCTGAGTTGGTAGGCACCCATAAAGATCATAAAATCCAACTCTTAAGTGAGCAGCAATACAGGCTCATGTCCATCTCAGAGATGTAAAGAGTGGTTTTATGATGAACTCATCAATGAATTGATGAGAGGGAAAGAAAATATTAAACATCCCACTCACTACCTTCAGAACAAAATCACACTCCAAGACTTTAATACTTAATAAATGGGTTTCCCTTTGAAAATTTTGCGAAACACCACTAAATGGAAATAAAAACATGTATTTGTGAGAGGTCATTTACTGCCAAGGAGTGGGGAATTCCCCTTCCTACGAAGCAAAGCAGCTTCACATGTCACATACCAGAATGACCTGTTATAAAGCGCCAATGAAGACTTTCTGTGGAGTACACTAATATGGCACGTATTTTTGAATGGTGAATATGTGCTTTAGTGTGAACTTGGGATTTTCCAAGTGTTACTTTTGAAATGAAAAAATGTAATCATAGAAACACAGGAATATAAATGATGCATTAGTTGTGTACTAAAATTTTTAGACTATTATCTACCAAATATTGCAATTCTTCTCACATATTTTTCTAAATTATATTTCAGTACTGCATGTTATTTTTGTGGGATCAAATTTTCTTCAAGAGTTGCACAGCAGAGATATAAAAAAATTTCCTTATTGTTGGAGTAGTATTCTATTTACCATTTGACTTGCATCACTTTAAATTCAAAACAACCAAAAGGTTTTTTTACGCAGAGTACACCATGTGTAAATGTAGATAAAACACGATTGAGATTGGTTTTATATATTCAGTATTATTTTAGTAAAAGTGACAGTGATTCAAGCTCCTTTTGTGAACATGGGGGTGGGGGTTGCCATTTGGAATGGTCTTTTCTCTTTTTTTTTCTTTTTTTTTTTTCTTTTTTTTCATCATCAAGGACCATTGCCTTAGCTTTTTTGGTTATTGCTTTTTTTTTTCTTTTTTTTTTTTTTTTTTTTTAAGACCATTCCATTTCTTTATTTTTTAACATCTTAAAGTCATAAGGACTTATATGCAAAGCAGTCATACACTTTATCATTAAAACCCATAGGTAAAATACGTACACAAATCCAACAAAAGGCTAGTACATAGTAAAGCCTAAGCATACTACTATGCAATATTATGAATACATAACTTTAGAGACTTCGGTTTAGTACTGTTATCTATTCATTTCTGAAAACATTCACAAAGATTTTAAATGCAAATTTTCATTCCGTATCTGGAATAGAACAAAAATTATCTATGTTATAACAACTTTTGGTCATTTGTGTTTGACCAATTCAGTAAATTACAAAGAACCCAAAGAATTCTGTAACTTTCTGTAGAACTATGTAATAAAAACATTGCATATGTTCCTAGTATGATGTCTTTAGCAATCATTTACTGAAATGTAACTCAAACATCAATCTTTCAAAATGTGTAACCGACCAGCTGCTTTTTAATCTATATCTGAATCCAACTTCATCACAAAACCCTTTTTAATACAAAGATGCAGTACATTAGGTAATACTAATGCAACACAGGTGCAGTTCTAGCATTGTCATTGATCAGCTGAATCATCTTCTCCACGAACGAGATTCATTCTCCTCTTCCTCTTCATCATCATCTTGAAGCAGCGAGTCATCCACCAAAGATTCTTCCTGAAACTTCAAGAGAAAAATGTGATACTGTTATATCAGAAAATGTTAAAAATCAAATTGTAAATTACAAATCTCTAGTACTTCCACTTTATAAAAGAAAAAAATATGGTTGTGAATAGGTAAACACCAATATTTTCAAAAAAGTACACTGGATGCATATGCCTAACATACATATATTACTAAATGGCAAATGAAACTCTTTTCAACAGACTTCAAAACGACCATGACACAGCTCTTCTGATTCTTCAGCATATCATTCACGTCCAAACTGCTATGTTCCCATGAAATGTCATACGCTATACTGAAATCAAATGTTTTTTTGCATGTTCATGGTATCTATGTTTTAATCCAAGAGGTTAATCTACCTGTCCCACATTATCAAAAAGGTTGAATCTGGGATTTTTTAATTTTGATAGCTTNTAGGAAGACTAGATGCTTTCATAGTTAGTTGGCTACTCACCAGGGATTTTCTAAAGCACTCAAGTCCAAAAGATTTTCCTCTTATTTCCACAAACAGACTAGGAACCTTGTTTCGTTTTTAAGAATCTCACTCAGCTGAATTATATAGCTCCTTTTTTTTTTGTTGAGACATCAAGGTACTCAGTTTCATGCAAGTCATAAGCTTGCTACCCTCTACAGCATAGTATTCCTCAGCTGAACTGACATGGTAGTATAGGTATGGAATAACAACGAAAACCTTTTTCATGTACTTACAATAGCTGCTATAAAACAAAATCAAGTAAGTAGCAAGCCCATAAAACCAATGAGCAGCTAAAGGTTTTGAGCCAAGTTCAACTCCTAGGTATTTTCCGAAAGAATAATTAGCTGAGGCAGTTAAAAGGCAGATCTCTCTGTAGTTCACCTACCAACAAATCTGTACTTTCCTTCCTTTACTCTGCTGAAATGTTTGCATATCCCTGCATGTCTTCATTACACAAAAAGTCTCATTGAAGTGGTTGCTCAAGGAGACCTCTCAATAATGCAGACTCCTTGCATCAATACACTGCAGTTGATCTTCCCAGGCAATAACTCCCTGAAGGAGATGTGACAAAATACCTAAGATGCTCTGAAGATTCCATAATGTAGTCTCTTGTTCACTCACAGCTCATGACAATGCTTGAGGTTTGTGTACATTAGGAAAGCAGCACTCAGTAAACTGGAATGCACAAATGTCTAATATGAATCCACAGAGGTAGAAGAAGTATCTGTCATCAACTGGTACACAAAAAAAATTAGCATTTTTGGAGACAGGAAGCCAACACACGAAGTGGCTTTCTTCAGGAAAAAAACAGAAAGTAAACACTACCAACTGGAAAATAACTAACTAAATGTGGTTATATCAAAGCAAACTTCTGAAGCTGCTTTTATGGTAGATCTGCTAAAATGCCATAGGAAAAAGATACAGACTAAACACTCTCATCTCATCGAGTAAGTCAAGGCGCACTTCAGCTTTTCTATGCCAATTATGTGGATATAATTAACTGACACTAAATAAAATAGGAAGAAGATTGCTTGACTTTATCCCCAACCAGCATTTATTTTTCTGAATTCAGAAACATTGGTATTTTGAGTGTAATGAGTTAGATTGCATTAATACATACTGCCCCACTATTCCTACATTACCAATTAGGGTTTTTTGGCATCTATATCCAATTAGGGCTTTAGTATCTCTCATGGACCATGATGAAGACTAACGCCCAGCAAAGGTACTTCAGATGTCTCAATGAAGTTAAAAAATGCTCCAAATTATTCTTTCACCTGTATCCTCCAAGCCACATAAAAGAGAAATTAAGAGTCTGAAATATGGTCCTCTAAGAAATCAGTGCCAAAAGTAGATGGCACAAACCCATGTTTTGGGCAAAATCCTCAATCTCTCTCATCCAAGTTCAAACCCGTGCCGTCCATTTTCTAGGTATATCCTCTAGAGTTTTTTGTTGTGCAAAAAATGAAATATTTCTGTAAGGAAAAGTAAAGTTTCTAAGATTTTTGACACCCTAAATCCCAAGAAATATAGAGAAACTACTTTCAATATCAAAATATGAGTTAGATTAAGAAACACAAGTATGAATCCACAGATAAATTTTCTTTTTGAAAAAGTTATATTATTTCATATTAAAAAAGAAAAATTTAAACAAAAAAAAGGAAAAAAGCAAGCTTACTTCTTCTTCATCAGGTTCAGCTTCTTCTGCTTCAACAGCTGACATACTAGCAACAGGCTTGTTCCATGCTAACTTTAGCTCTTGTCCTTTGAAGCGAGATCCATGAATTGCAGCCTAAAACAAGTTTAACCATCTTAGTTACACGTGACTTTACAAAAAAAGGTCTAAGGTGTGTTATGTTCTTACTGAATTACTGTTAACAAGTTAAATGAAACTACTTCATTCACTGCACACGGAATTCATACATCCTTTGAGGAAAATGATGAAAATACATTCAGAAGAAAATAAGCTTAGAAAACCATAAATAATTTGGTGATGTGGGTAACATACTGAACCAACACCTTCCTGCTTTTTAATATTATTTTGCTGGGTTCCTCACCTTTCAAAGACAGACACACAACTGTTAATGCCTAACTTACTGGAAAAACTAATATATCCCACAAGTGATTTAATATTTTAAAAAACCCAACAACCAAACAACTAAAAAAAACCCCTTTGTGATTACAATTTAATCTACTGGAAAACGTTCCACTTCCTGTAAAGCTGTTGTAATTGAAATGTAAAAATTTTTAACTTATGGGATATTCATGTCTTTCTAAGTACTAGCTGCATTAAGTGGATGCTTTGGAAATACTATGTTCAAATTAAAGTAACATGAATGAGCATAAATCAGTGTTAGCAACATTCCGAAATAACCGTCATGGTCACAAAAGATTTATAGTACAATCTGAAAGTACAGCATAATGTGAAATGTAGAAACAATTACATGTTCAATGACATCTGAACATGAATTGTGTGATATTAAAGTCCCCAGGTATAAATTTTAAATCTGTACATATAAATTTATGATAAATTTAAAAGATTCTATGCTTATTAAAATGCAGTTCAGGAGCTTTTTGTCCATGGTCTCATCACAATGTCACACAACTAGAATTTTTAAAAGTACTTACATGTGACATTTAGGTCCAGAAATAACTTGTAATCTTTGGAAGAAATTACTACTACATAAAAATGCAATATTTTAAAACAAGGAATCTTCCTTCCAGGCTAGAACATATATGATCATAAAGCCTAGGCCTATTTTCATTTAAGAAGCTAAAATATTAGCTGCATTTACTTCACAATTTGTCTCAGCAGAGGATTTTAATGATTACCTTTTCATAACTTCTCAAATTGCCAGCCTTAAAATCTGCTTTAGTTGTAAACACAGACGTTCCAGTGGAAATATATTTATATATAAAAATATCTTGAAGAAAATACAGGTTTTCCTAGATTTGATGGAACCACATTTTCATAAAATTTTCATTTAACAATGAAGGTGAAACCATACACGAAGTTGTTTGACAATTAGAAGTTTTAATGCTCACTAGAACATGGACATCTCAAACACTGATCGTTCATCCTGACCCATCTAAAGTACCCCCCATTTTCTCAAGCAGATTCTGAACTTCACCTTCAAAACTCCACCTATTCTACTTGAGAGTGATTGAGGAAAATCACATTGCTTTTCAAATGCACTGAAACGCATTTGTGAAGAAAAGTTTAAAAAAAAAAAAGAAAATACATATGTAATGCTGACTTCAACCTTACCACCAAACGTATGTTTTCTCCCCCCCCCCCCCACATCTTTGTTCTGTGTTACCTTCCTTTTCAGGTGCTTCTTCTTCTTGTCTCTATACTTCTATACTTGGTTCAAAATACTACCATCCTTTCTCTTTAGATAAAGAAATTTGGCAAAAGTAGAAAATATGTTCCATGCCAATTTTCAGGCAAAACATGTTCTAGTATGTGTTTTGCTGATAAACAAGCATCTGCAGCCAGATACTGAATAGATCCTTGCAATGAATCACACTTCATCTGGGAGAAGTAAAGCGTTTATTTGGACAGTCCATAAAAGCAGATCATTGTTCTACATGACCTATTTCAGGGAGGTAGAAGTTTCTCTCTATACATAAGAGCACTTCTTATGTAAACTACAATGTCAAAGAATATGAAGCTGCATAAAGAAGTACCCAATACCAGGAAGCACCAAAACTAAAATCCCAACTTTAATTCCATTCATTTTGGAGTATACTAATTACAACAGCTTTATATCTCTGAACAGAACTTTTGTTCACTGTTGAACTGTGTTCCTTCAGTACAGCTGTACCACACTCTTTCACCCTACCAGTCAGTATACACCATGTACTATTAACTGTACCTCCTTTTTTACAGAATAAATACTATCTCCATACATTCAGTGCTCATCATTGCTATAGCTAAGAGTTTCACAAACAAAACAGAATTAATTCTGTGTTTTTGTAAAACATCTTTGGCACATGGATCTCAAAATATTTAACCATAAATGACACTCTAAGTGTTCAAAACTATTGACCTCAGCGACCTAATTTGTATTGTAAATAGCAGTTATTTCTGTCAATCAGGTCACTGGTGTCTCAAGATGAACAAGAGAATAGCCTGGCCAGGTATGAAAACTGTGTTCAGGTAAACTCCAAAAGATAAAATTTGTGCAAAATATAAACATAAAATGAAATCTTTCCATACAACCATACTGTAAATATGAATCCATTCTTTCTGGAGTCCCTACTATTTTCAGGAATACTCCATCCCAACAGAGATGCAAGGATTTTAAAGAAAACAAAATCATTTGCAGAACAACTATACTCATTGTTTTGTTCAGGATCGCATAATGCCTATACCACGGACCAAGTAAGGGAGGAGTCCTGCTGAGCCAAATGTATAAAGTCCTAATGATCCACATATACTGATACTGAAATCTAATGTAAGTCAGTCAACTCTGGATTTTGGTTTCTAAAAGATACTTCTGCAATTCTGTGTTTCTGTAATTTCATAAATTTCTAAAAAATATGCTAAAAAGGGGGAAAAAAAAGAATCAGATCAAATTCCATTCACACTACCATGGGTTTTCAGACAAAGGTAAACCAAATTGATCCCAAAGTAAATATACAGGTTCACTCTGCAGGATGTCAGTGAAATTTCAGGAAGACTATGAGAGTACCAAGTCTTCAGGTGAAAAAACCTGGCAATTAAATGAAGATATAAACCAAGACATCTAACTATAAATTCCTAAATGTTTCTCTTAATTTCCTTCATACATCTTACACTTCACTTTGCTATAAGCTTCTTAAATTCCTAACTAATTCAGTACTATACAGTTCTGACATTTTTGTTTAAATTAAACTTTTGTATCAATAGATTTAAAATAGTCAGCAGTATTACATTTAATCAAACACAGAAGTGTAACATAACCAGAAAGTAGTTCAATGCTGCAGTGTATTTTCAGGAAAGACTATACTCACAGCTTCAGCTTCTGCTCTTGTTTTAAAAGTAATCACCGCATGGAGAGAAGAGTCATCTATCTGGCAATCTTCAATTTCACCATATTGCTTTTGAAAAATAAATTTTTTAAGAAGTTTAGTAAAATAGTTCTGCACCTCAAAAACTGCAGTCCTAAATCAAATGCCCTCAAAAAAAGGGTAAAAAATTAGGATAGTGTCTATTTCACAGTCTTAATGCCAGAGTACTTGTCTTAGCCAAGAATATAGTTACTTGTACTTGCACTTCTAAAACACCAAGTGCTTATGACTCTGGACTTCCCAATTCCTACAGGTAGGAGGTAAAACTATGATAGAAAGAAGTTTTTCTGCTTCAATATTTCTCTTTTGATTAGAAAGAAAGGATCCTGAGATGATTCCATTAGCCTATTATAAAATTCAGGAACTGTAGAAAAAGTTTCAAAACTTAACTGCATTTCAACATCTTAATAACATGACCTATCTCTTCCACTAATGGCCACTATAGTACTGCTACCTTTGATGTTGCCATCACTGTAAGCTGCAAAGACCAACAAAAACCACATCCATGCAAGTGGACTGCACTGCTGATGTGCACAGTTTGGTATCATACCACAGAAACAGAAATACAGTGGAATTTGGAGCAAGTTTAAAGCAGCACACTTGCAACCTGCAAAATTAAATAATTAGTTTTTTCTCAGTGTTATCCTACTGTGAATGAGATTTTATTTGTTCATGTTACTAGGTTTCTTTTTAATGAATATTTTGGCTTGTTAAAAATAGTAAGTTTCCTGTAAAAAGAGAGACAGGTCTTTTTTGGATTTTTTTTTTTTTTTAATCCTCTTGCACGACTGCCTGACAGGAAATATTAAGTACACTGACTGGAGTAGAACTTAGTGGACTAACCAGCTCCTGGACTTCTCCTTTCAGAGAGGACCACTGCAGTTACATGTTGGGGAAAAAAACTCAAACAAACAAGGAGGAGGGTGGCACAGATGGAGAGTCATATTATATTCTTAATATTAATTCCATAAAATAAACAAACTTGCTTTTATTATACTTTTTTTTTAAATGGAGGATAAGCACTTTTATAAATTTATGTTGATTTTTCACTATTACATTTGCAAAGAAAAATTTGCTAAAAATTGTTGCAAGGATTCCCTGTTACAACAAAACAGAAAAATATATGTATGTCACTATCATTTTTTAGACTGAAAACAGCAAAGAAAAAATGTAGAAAAAGCTCTCACTTCTTAAGCTTAAGCACATGAATAGATATAAATGTTGGGATGCTTTTTCAAGATCTAAATATAACTGCACAATTTTCACTCTGCCTCTTAAATTCAAAGTTAGGCAAAAGCACTAAAAATGTTCAAACAAAACTTTCATTAAGCACTTGTTAAGATACTTCAACAAAGATAAACACAATTCAGGTACTGAAAATTTGGCAGTAAATCAATCTTTGTTCTCACCATCCCTTCAGTTATTTTACCTCTCTGTACCTAAAAATACGTTAAAAAGTTACATCTATCCTAAGCAAATAAATATTACAAGCCATTTTTCTTTCTTTTTAAGAAAAAAACCCTAGCCTTGTAAATGGTATACGACTACAGGTATAACTAGTTGAAGCTATAGTGTAATTTTCCTATTTTACCTTTTCCTAATGCATTCTCTGCATATCATGCTAAAGATTCATTCCTACATAATATTTCCAGATGAACTGAATCAAGAGAAAACAACTCACTCAACAGAAGAACGTTACCCCAAGGAAAAAAAAGTGAAAATGCGACATACCGCAAAATGAGGCAGAAGATCTTCCCTGTCGCTTTCGGTGAAGGCAGAGATTTCCAGCGCCCGGGGCCGATGATCCACCACAGCGTGCACGGGAACCCCTCTGCCTCTGCCCCGGCCGCGTATTCCTCTGCCTCGGCTCCGCGATGCACCCCGGCCTCGGGCATGAACCCCTCTGCCGCGAACTGAAGAAAGAATCCCTCGCTTGGCAGCCTAAGGTGTTTGTACGCAACACATCGATAGGTTAACATTTACACTCTACGTATTTAGACAGAATTAACAAAACACGTATTTTGATGTTTCCTAAAAAAACACCCCCAAGAAAGCTCCAGAAAGAGCAGCTTGCAGGTCTTGAAATAACAGAAGGTGAATATTTAAATAACAATCAAAAGCTAATTAACTAAAAGTTAATTATTACCAGATCAATAATAGGATGGAAATAGGAAACAAGAACCAGGTATCAAAAGGGCCCTTATCTGTGAAGATTAACTCCTCATAGGAAAAAGAAACTGCAGTACAACTGGAATTCCATTATCAAAATTTCTTGATATGGTGTCTAATTAATTTGTCTCTTTATTTTGCTTATCAATTTGTCTCTGAAGTTCAGGCAAGACTTTTATTCTGACCAGAATTAACAAAGCTTAAGAGCTTTTGGCCACAGAACTGTGAGATGTGAAACAAAAGCTTCTAAAGGGCACCTCCCAAGACAAAATATTCACTGAATACATGGCTCTAGATACTCAATAATATCCACTCCCACAGTACCTGTGTACTCCTTCTAAAAAAGTGGCATACACTCTTCAAGAACAATCAAAGGGTCAATGACAGTGACAGTCATTCAAAATATAATTTGCAAAAGTTACTCTAGGTTTCAAAAGCCCACTTACAGGTATCTAATTTCAATGTTTATAACAGGGAAAAAAAATCTTTTCAAATCCAAATAGATCTGCCGTATGAATCAAATATTAAATGAAATCATCATATTTTTAATAAATCCTACAGTATTTACAACCCAAACAGTGATGGTACTACTTTAATGCATGTCAGTGACACCACTCATGAGGAGATCAATCTCTTACAGCTTTATTCATTAAATTCTTCAGATAATTTTACAATAGTATCTAGTTTACTTTTTATTTTTTGTAAGCAGAATCCTGAGGGGTTTGGGGTTTTTTAGTTTTGTTCTTTGTAGGATTTTTAAAAATATTTTTAAATGGTTAAATGAATAATTTGGGGCACGCTGACTCAACAAACAAGCTGTAAACTATTTGGATTTTCTTTCAGTAAAGTCAGGGTCACCTGGAACAGAAAAACAGGTTATGAGTCAAAGAAGCAACACATAAAATATAGCGGAAGTCAAAGTCACAAGCACATGTGTGAATAAACCGTTTTTTAAAAAATTTTTAAGAATAATGAAGAATCAAACAAACATCAAGGGGAAAAAACCCCATACACCTCTTGTAGTTTGTACAAGGGATATATTTTATGCTGTTCGCTGTAACATGTAAGTGTGCATCACCAATGACTCTGTATTTCTCCATCTACTTCTGCTAGTATTTGCTAAAGGCTTCAGAAAATTCATTTAAATATTACTGTCCTGAAAGAACTTTTTTTCCCAACTCAAAATACAAACGAACTTTTAAGAGAAATGGGAGTAGGACTGGCACAGTCAGCTGTGATATAACTTTTTCTTCAATGTGCACCTACTTTTCTATTCATATTTTACATGTCATTTAATTCACGTATTTTCTGAAATGTAGAATTTATAAACAAGCTTTCAGTACACTTATAAAGTATTACTCACCATCAGAAAATACATTGTTAGCATAAGCTTTTGGGTCATCAATAAACCAAATGGCTAGGTTTATAAGCAAATCTATTTGCACAATTGCCAAAGCTGCATAACAACTTAGTTTTAAAGTAAGGTTTTAATGCAACTTCGCTGCACGTATGTGCACTGTATTCATATGCAGTTACTCATAAGACGTGACCAAACTTCATTAAAACAAGAGCAATTAAAGCGAAATTGCAGCCCTATTTATCAGTAAAAAGAGATAAGATTATCAGGTGATTTAAGCAGATATTACACGATCATATAGGTAAGAAAGTGCACTATAACACAGAATAACACCCACAGCATTCATAATTTCTCAAAATTAGATACATATATGAAGAATTTTGTACAGCCATCTCCTTTTTTTTTTTTTAAAGCAAGTACTTGAAAAAAAAATTGTGTTTCTATACATTGAATTCTTCTTGAAACACTGTATTTGCTTTTTTAAAGTTATCCTCTTGAAACCAACACTGCAATAGTGTTACTTTTGCCATCTCAGGCTTTTCAATTAATCTCATTAAGAGGATGCTAACATTTAAGAATAAAAGATCAGGCAGTGTTTTTTTAACTCTTCTGTGCCAAACACAGGATGATCTTCAGGCAACAATTTAAAAACACTCCATGTTCTCAAGAAAGCATTACTACCACAAATCTACAAAATATCATGTCATCTACATAGTTACAGAACTTAAACAGATTAGCAATCACAGTTAAGGACAATACTATTTCTGAATTCCACTGAAGTAGCAAAAGTGTTTTTTTAAAACATTATTGCTAAATGTCTCTATCTACATGCAACTTAATACTGTGCTCTGGATAAAAGCAGTTCATAATACAGTAGACAAGCTAATAAACATAAAGGAAAATATTTGATTAAATGTTAATTGCTACAAAAGAGACAAACATACTTCCAGCTGTAGTTCTGTATATTTTCGTCTTAATTCAGTAACTTCCTCCCCAGCTTGCATCTTCTTGTATAAATCCAGTTCAGTATCTAGAAGCTCCTTCTGCATCTAAGAATTTGTTATGATAAATTATTAAGTTCCACAGTTCACATTCTCTTCTAAGGTAACAACTGCTCAATAAAAAGCTGTAACTTTTCAGGTGTACTGCTTGGTACACTGGGTTTCCACCTTCAAAAACAAACCAAGCACAAGCTAATTTTTTCTCATGATACATACAATAAAAATTCAAGATTATATGGTTATGATGATGAGATAAAAGGAATTTTTAAAAAACCCATGAATTAAAAAAAAAATTTCTATAATCAGTACTGAGAAAAAGCATCTAAATTTATTACAATGTCATAATGCAAAAGCACAAATGGTAGATCTGTTCAGACCAAAGTGGAAAAAAACACAGGACGTAACAATACCTTTGCTAACAAAAGACTGGTCTCTGATGCACCTGAAGTTACCCTCCAGGACACAGTATGTTAAAAAAATTATTAAAGTTAAGAAAACATATATGAAACTGAAAGGTACCTCTGAACTCCAATTAAAACATGTTCATTGCAACCACTGAAATGCAGGGAAAGATTATTTGACCATGAAAATTTAATCTGAAGGTCTGATCCAAAGTGAAATCAATGTTTTCTTGTTTTCAATGGAAGAAGCAGCACCCAAACACCTCAGTGACATCACAAATTAAAGCTAAAACTATGGAGGACTGTGAAACAGTTTACATTTACACGCACTGATTTACAACAACAGCATGGAATATTTGCAAAGGCTGGATGCCAAGAGATGAAGGTTTCACACTTGTGACAGCTGGAAACCAACTATCACCACTGATAAAGAAAGGTGGTTTTGTTTCTTTGTTTTTTCCTGGAAGCTTAAGAAGAAAAAAAGCTGGTTTATTTAACTGGCAACTTCAACCTTAAGTCCATTCAGCCCCATTTTCTGATTATCTACAGCAATCACAGGAAAAAATCCATTATCTCTTGTATAATGGTTTTCCAAATTTTCAAAATTGGAACCAGTGCTTCTCTCAAATCCCACTGAATATATCAATGACATGACAAAGAAGCACTGCTGAAGCTTAATAATGACCAGCAGTTGGCACTCACAGAGCAGCCAGTGACACTGGTGTAATAAAGACTTTTGAGGTTTATTATTAGTGGTCTTAATGAACACTATCTGTTGCAGAGCTGTGCCAAGTCTGAAGAAGAAAATACCTCCTTCAGGACATTCCAAGGGGCAGCAAAGTTTTCTCACTTAAGGCGGAAGAACCTTTTGTAATCTGATTAACTGGAAGAAGCAAAAATAGGTAAAGGTAATGACACAGTCATGTGGGCCTCATCTTCCATGTCTTCTGAGTATTCTTCAGAGCTGTCCAGGTTTTAAACACTTAAAAAATGCAAGAGAACCAAAACCAAAGTCTTTCAGAAAATTGTCAAAGTTGTAGGTTTTAACCAATGACTCTGTAAAATCCTCACTTCCACAAAAGACAGATGGGGCTGATTCGTTTTGCTATTTCAAATGTTAACATAACTGCACACATATAATAGATACTTTGTCTACTATGAAGTGGGTTTATTTAAAATGTTTCTTCATTTTCCATATTACAAAGGAAATGGAAAAGCAGCTCAAAAACTTGATTAAAACTTCAAAATTGGTATATTGCCTCACTTTTTCTTAGCAAAAACAACTATCACATAAGGAAGTGGTGGACCAGGTTACCAAGTCCAGAGTGATGTGGTCAGAAGGGATCTCTAGATGAGCAAAACCAGGCTGAAGAAGAACCATCTGAAACACAAATACACCAATCCATACATATGAGGGAGGGCCTACACAACACCATCACAGGGGCAAGATCTCCTTTCTTTTCTGGGAAATCAGTGCCTCTCTAAAGAGCCTATACACTAATACACAAAACTTGTGAAACAAAGAGAAGGCTCTGTGTATCCGTGTGCAGTAACAGGGCTACAATCTCCCTGAAGAAACAGAAGCATCATAGAAAATGACAGAAAATGAGTGGAGTGGTATGGTGGACAGAGCCTCATAAGGAAGGATAAGCCAGGATGGCAACGAGGGAGGAGTTGCTCCTCCTTACAGAGTGCAGTAGGACACAAAGAGCTCTGCCTGAGGACAAATGATGAGTCAGCTGAAAGTTTATGAGTCAGGACTGATGGCAGATCTACGCTGGTGATACTGCAGTGGGTGTGTACTACACACTACCTAGTAATGTCCAAGTAGATGAGGCCTTCTTCACACTGCTGGAAAAACCCTCCTGTTTGAATACCATGGGTCTAGGTATCTGCTGGAAAAGTAGCATGATTTTCAAGAACTGCATCCTCTAAGTTCCAGAGCATGCAGGAAATGAAGCTGGCAGGATGCTCGCCTGGATGAACAAGATGATTCTAGCAAAGCTTATATCCAAAGCCAAGGTGTACAAGTGGTGGAGCACAAAAAGAACACAGTGAAATTGAGCAGGCAGGTACTGGTTTGGAAAGCTGAAGACCACCAAGATTGAATCTGGCAAGGCGGGGTGAGAAACAAGAAGGGCTTTAACACAACAATCAGCAGCAAGAGGAACACTGTGCTGTGAAAAATGTGGTCTGACTGCTGAATGTTAAAGAAGACCTAGCAAAAAAGGACATGAGAACAGTGGAGGTACTCAGTATCTCCTATTCCTCAGTCTTTACTGGAAAGACTTGCCTTCATAAATCTCATATCTTGAGATTGGAAAAACCTGGAGCAAGAATCATAGAATCATCAAGGTCGGAAGAGACGTTTAAGATCAAGTCCAATCTTCAACCCAGAACTCCCACTATAACCCCTAAACCCTACCACCCAGCACCTGATCCAGATGCCTTGAGCACCTTAAATACCACAGGGATGGTGACTCCACCACCTCTCTCGGCAATATGTTTTGTTGTCTGTCCACCCTAACCATCTTTGCCCATTTATCCATCAGGATAAATACATGCTGCTTCAATTTTTTCCTGACAAACTATGTAAGAAGCTACAGTTGAGTAGACAAAATTAATTTCAGTATCTCTTTCTGGTATTTCTTTTCAAGGCTGTGATAAGTTTAGGAACAATATTTCTATAAAAAGCAAAATACTGCATTTTAGAAAGGTGATATAATTGCATCTTTAGGCAGCTGGTAAACTGGTAACAGCCATGTATCAACAAGAATGATAGCAGAGGAAAAGACTTCTCACAGGAAAACTCAAATATGGGCACCTAGATCAAAGGAAAACTGACCAGTAAAATCTTCAATCTTAAAAGGTTAGACAAATTAAAGTGACATAAAAAGTTCCAGGAAATTACATACCAGTACAGTTTGTTTTGCGTATTAAACCTAACCAGATATTTGTGCTGCCTAACCATAATCTTTTTGCTTAAGAAATATTATTTTCATAATTTCAATTAAAAATGTAAGAAAGCAATAGACTACACATAAAACATTGGACAAAGTAAAAGAGAGAACCATAACACTTTTGATTTGGTCTTTTTGCTCTTCCAGATGATGCAGTATCTATGTAACAGCAAATACAGCTTTTAAACAACAGCATGATTTTAAAATGAACTATGTTCCTTTGAAAATGAGTCTCACTGCAAAGAGGATTTAAAAACTAAACTAGTTAGGGTTTTGAATATAGCTGATGGATGGGACCACATATTTTTATTCTTCTGAAACAAACATGTGAATTCATCTATTAAAAAGCTGATCAAAACTTGAGTACCTGAGTTTTAGTTTTCATGCTTTTTAAAGGAGTCCCTCCTGCTGGTGATACACCTTTTAACTCATCCTTTAACTTGGTAATGCTATTAGTCAAAATTTCCAGTGTTTTCATGATTTCTGCTTTGTCTTCGGACTTCATGGCTTTATTCTTCTCCAGCTTTGAAATCAGCATCTGTCCAATTCAGGGAAAAAAAATCTTTTTACTCAGCAACTACTACTACAGATCTGTTTTCCAGTGGTTATTATAACTACTGGAAAAAAAAAATACTGCAGTGCTTCTGCTGTGACCTACAAATCAACACACAGGACTTTTACCAGACCGCATTAAATTAAAATCTTTGTTTGAATCTCTGATTTGTATCCTAATGAACATCTGATATTTCCAACTCATTTGGACAGATTTGCTCAACACACTTGAATTATTTCAAAATTTTTTTCAACTTAAAGACATTTTGGTTTTTTTCCTCTTCCTATGCCTAAGTGCAGTCATGTAGAATTTTCTACATCATTCTCACCTGCTCTTGTTAAACAGAACTTAGGCTTTCCCTTCTCCCAAACATATGCATTTTGCTCCCAAATTAGGCAATACCAATTAAAATTGGATATAAATGCCAAATCTTGTAGGGTTTTTTTTAACTGAACTAACAGGACAAATTAGATTAAAACTATAAACTTAAAATAATATGATAATGTCATTCTAAGAGAATGGTTATTTTATAGCCCCTTTTTTTGTTCATTCTTACAAATTCTGAAATATTTTACACTGAACTGAGATTTTATAACTGAATTGGTGATTGTCTTAATGCTAATATTTTACCTTCTGTGTTTCAATGTGCTTCTCCAAGATTTCTTGCTTCTTTTTCCTCACATCTTGTTGAAGTCGCAGTGCTTCCTAGAAGCATAAAAAGATTACAGAAATTTTCTAGACTTTGAAACATAATGCCAGAATAATATACTATACCTGGCAACTACAGAGTAGTAACTTACAATAACAGGGGAAAAAATCAGTCACAGGAAATGCAAGGTACGAATATCTCCAACTATGTTTTGGAAAACAATACATCAACAAATTAAAGAAAGCTCTAATTATCTTATTTAGTTAGATCTGTGCTGGGAAGACTTTATTACTGCTCACATACAAAGTAACACCTTACACAACTCCACTGAAAGCTGAAAGGCAACATATTAAACTACCCCAAGAGGTACAGCATGCAAGTGTTTAAATGTGCAAGCACAATTATCTTGAAAGCAACTGCAAATCAAGTCCATCAATTAAAACACAGTCTCCAAAACTGTTACAAGTAAAAAGAAAACACATTCTATTTTCTAAACTCGAAGTGTCACCCAAAGAAAAGCACCTCTTTTGTGTCTGAGCGCTCTAACTGGGAAGTGACAAATACAGCTACTCCATCTGCCAACAACAGAACCTTGACAGGCAATGGGCAAATCGAAATGAACTGAAACTGATCAATAAGTGACATAATTACACTCAGAATGAAAAGCAGGAGGAGATGCCACCCCTGCTGTGCTCAGTGCCTACTAATGGTGCTTGTGAGAAAGCAGTTGCTTCTTGTTGTCAAATACAGAATACAGAAGTCTTATTAGACAGCAGAAAACCCTTAAGAGCTTTGATATCAACATATTTAATGGAATAGTAGAGGAGAGGCAAAAGATGATCAACTGGGATCAGACTGCAAGTGGAGTATCTTATACAAAGACTAAAAATGCACAACAAGACTGTAAATGCACAACAGCCATAGAAAAAGAAACAGCAGTCAAGTTTCTGTATGTCTTCCCAAATACTGACAAATTCTGCTGCATGAAATGTTAGTTTTCCAACATAGTGCGCAATCATTTTTCTGAAGGGAACGGAAGGTAAGATAAGGGGATGAATGCAAAAAAAGCTAGGGAGACAGGAGGAAAAGAAGGGAGTGAGTCCCACAAAATCATGTTTTTCCACAAGTACTAGTATATTGTAACAGAAATCTCTGAAGGCAGGAAGGAGCACAAGATCACATGAAAAAAGAGCCAATCACTTAGGCACATCTTCAGTGTCTTTTCTCAAGAACACCTCTACAGCTTTTTGATGAGTCAACAATTTTATTACAAGTTTCTTGCCATTTTACAGGCATCTAGCACCTTAACTCGAAAGGTAAAGACTCTAATTCTAAAAAAGCATGTGTTAGGGGACAAATATGAAATGAAATTCCAAAATTAGAACTGCTTTCCTTGAAGTCTGGACCAGTGGCAAAATTCACATGCAGCTACAAACTGCTAGGTCAAATTATATTAGACATAAATTACAGCAATTTACCAGTATTTGACCAGAATCTTTGTTAAAGAATTATACTGATTTCAACACTTATATTTGAACCTAACTTAGTATTCTACTCATAATTTATGGTTAAAAAATAGTAAGACAAACAATGTCCTGTGATTTAGTTTTTCTAAGTGATAATAAACTTGAAAAAGGAGCTTTGCTGGGCTCTCTTTAAAATTCTAAGCAAGCTAAAATATAATTAAATGACCTATTAAGGCCAAATACATTTTTTTTCCCTTTCTAACATAAATAGAAAAGAGAAAGTCTAGCAGTATGTAAAAATAAAAATTGGTGCAGAAGAACTACAGCTTGAAACAACAAAATGCAGAGTCAAAAAATTCTCAGTTCTCTCAAAGAAACAATTTTGGTCCCAAGTACAAAATACACTGAGAATAAAGGCCAGTTCCAGAAAGGTTTAAGAGAGCAGAACAGTGACTATACCATACTCCCTTTCACTCACAATAGACAAGTCATACCTCAACGTGTAGATTCTGATTCCAGGAAAAAGTGTTTCACATTTTGAATTTCTACAGTTTTAAACCTGCTTACACTGCCTGAACATACACTGAAAAATAACAAAACAATGCTGAATTTTCTTGCAATATGTAGGGGGGGAAAAAACATAGTGAATTTAATCTTGCAACAAGTTTCATCTAAGTTCTTGAGATGAATATACAAAGTGTTCTATCTCTAGGTCACAAGTCCCCAACCTAGGTCCATTTTATAAAGAAGCATATTTAATTTACCTGTTTTTTCTTCTGTGCTTCATTAGAGTCTAGCACGGAAGTGGAAACAACAGGCAAAGATTTCTGTGCTGCCTTCAAAGCAGCAGGGTTGTACACAGTTTTTGTCAAGCCAGTAGAAGTAGATAAAACCTATAGGAGGAAATCATTTTATTTTTTTGCCAGTGAATTTCAGTTTTTTAAAAAACCCGCATGAGTGCCTAAAAATATATAAGCATCTTTTGTCTCCTTCGATGATATGGAATATTAAAATTTGGTGTAGCAATTATATTTGGAGTTGTTGAAGTTAAACAATTTCTGAAGAGGCGGCACCACATCAGATATGTAAGCTATAAACATCAGCTTATAAATCCTCTCCACTTGAGATTTTGTATGTAGTTCCAAGTTTCAAATACATGAATATTTACGTATTTGAGCATAACTAAGGAAACAGAAGATTGAGATTTTTGCAAGAGTTACTGTTGTTTTTCTTTTGTGTTTTGAAGTCTCAAATACAGTATTTTATGGCTGCATGAATTTTCCAAGCAGAAGTTCAACATAATTTTAGAGACTAAGGTCCAAAGTAGAGACAACAGTTTCTTTTCATATGCAGTTGGTGCAAAGTAGAGCTTGCACAATCAGCAAGAAGTAACTCAAGCACAAGGATGTGCTTCAACATCATACAGCAAAGGAAGAGACTCCTATGTCTTTCCGTTCTCTTTCCTACATTTGTAATGGGGTATGAAATTTCTCCATGACTTACTGAGAACACAGATGACTACTTTACAATCTCTCTAAAACATACTATGCACATCTCCACAATACCTGAAGATTTCAACTATTTTGTTTTCTTAGTATGTTCCTTAAAGAATATTTTGGGCATGCTAGTACTGAAAAATCCACAGCTAAATCCTAGAGATAATATAGGCATGATCTTGTCCACCTTGTTAACAAATAGCAGAAATTATGCAATTGGTATGATTTCCAGGAGTTTAAAAATACTTTCTATGTATGTGAAAAAATTAAAAGATGCATGCAGATTCTACTGGTCACCATGCAATCCATAAAATAGACACAATGCCCACCAACAGGAAGGAAAAAAATAGAGATAGACAAGAAACAGAAAGACAGAAAAGAGATTAGAAGAATTTGTAACAGGAACATTTCATATAAACCCTTTGCACTTCAGTATGACATTTACATTATTTCTTCCCACAGTAAAGTGTTTTCAAGAGTACGCAGTGCATAGAGAACAACAGCAAAAAACAAGTCAATGCACATTATAGGGTACTATAAAAGGTGGTACAAAATGCTCTAAGCAGGCCATTACAGAGATGAAGGATTTTTTCTAAATTTATTAAAGAACATTAAAGTATGCATATCCCAATCATACAATTTCTATTACAAAGTAGCTTTAGGACAGGCTACAAGACAAACAAATAGAGGATCAAGCAAAGACAAAAATATTGACACATTCCTTTTGCCCTGAACTGTCTTCAAGGCAGAGTGAACCACACCTCCTCATCTCTTTTATGTAGGAGATGTAAGGAGAGCCACCACAGCACCAACACAGACAAGTCAAAAGCAACACTAAGGTCTTCTAAATCACTAAATGCTATTCAAGAGAAGGAATAGTGTGAATAACATGAATCTCTTCACAAGTCCAAAAACTCTTAAGTCCCTATATAGATCTTACAACCTCATAATGACTGTTTTATCATCTTTTCCTCCTGCTTTTTGGGACTAGCTACCTCCTTTCTCATTGCAAAGTTCTTGTCAAATCCTGCACTCCCATCAGGCACAAAAATCCATCTAGGACACGACACCTTGGTTTTTTGATGGATGTCAATCATTTTATTTCTAATGGTTATAGAATATAGCGACTACAAACTAAGCAAGGTATTTCCTTGTAAAGAGGTGGCAGTAGGTAAAAACAAGTCAAATAAAGTTTCAGAAACCTACTAAAAATGTCAAAAGAAACTGCTGTTTTTCACAACAAATCCAATAAACAGCCCAGCATCTCAGCAAAATCACACCTGTACTATAAGACAACACAACAGAAAAACATTCTAGCATGCATTTACTCTTTGTAGAAAAATGTTTCAGAATGAAGAAAAAAAGCATTTTCACTCAAACTGCAAGCTGAAGCATGTATTATGTATGTAAAATGTAGTTTGGGTATACACAGCAAGGTATTTATCTGCAACTTATTTAGAGTGCCAAGAATGGAACTAATCAAATTAACAACTAAATACAGTTAAGAATCCTAGATCAGTGCATTTAGGCAGACTGCTCAGCTTGAAATTAAATGAAGACACATTCTCTAATATTACAACTAAGATTACCAACTTTAGGTATTGTTAACTTTGTATACTAGGGATCTCTAGAGTGAATTTTACCTGTTAGATTCCACTTAATCCATCAACTGCCATACTGATCACACTGAAAAGGGGCGGGAAGGGATGTATGTGGGAAAATACAGTGGAGGCTTCATTTATTTCAGGCCAAGCTAACTCCCAGTAGAAAAGATATATAACTAGAGAGAGGAATCCTGTTACAGGGAAATGCTTGCTGTCTTTCTACTACAAGTCCACTCAAATGAATGTTATAAACATTGGGGAAGCCTGTCTCTTAAGTGCTAAACAGATCTGGAAATATGCATTACAAACCTTGCTACTACAGTAAACACATCAACAACTTTGTATTCTGAAAATTGGAACCACTGGCCAAAATACATAGCTCATAATCACAATTCAGATGCACCTTCCCCACCCTACCTCTTTTTGTCCTTTCTATACTGATTAATTTCCACCTTTATCTTTTCACAAGTACTGCAAATTATAAAACCAAGTAAAAGGGTAAATGTTTACAGCATCACCTTTTAAGGGGCACAGAAGTCCAGAAACATTTTTATAGGACTGCTTTCTATAGTTTCATATGAGATGTCAAAATTTATTTAGTTTTAAAATTTATTTCTGTATACTTCTACACAACTCAGGATTAAGGAACAAACCTATTATTTTTATGACTGAATAAAAGGAACCTGCTATATTAAACAAACTCCACAAAATAGCAGCTTTTGTCCTATTACATCTTAGTCTTCTTATAATCATTTAACCATCTGCTGAGTTTTGATATATTATACCTCCTAAAACTAATCCTTAACAAATTATTTTATTCACAGTTATGAAACAAACTTAATATTCACATAAGAGGTTTCATAAAAAAATTAATTCTACTAAAATATGAGAGAAGAGAATATGAGGCATTTTCTTACCTTTTCAGTTGTTGGAGTAACTGGCTTTGACACAAAACCCAGTCTATCCTTCACAGATAATTTAGTCACATTCTAAGAAAACAAAGCAAAATTATAGTTCAAATGCACTCTACAAGTATTAGCAATCTAGAAAAAAAATATTTAAATAATAAAACCATAGACTTTTAAGCAACAATACAAGAAAAATAGTCAATCAGTTGATAAAATTCATTATTTGCTTTTGCAGTTAATACACATTTAAAATTGGGTAAGATAAATATGAAGCCAAATTTAGAATCTAAGATTATTCTACATATTTTTTGCAAGAAGTCTAAGACATGCTAGCTGGCAGAGGATTATCCGCACAGGCCCTTTTAAATACACTACAATTCTTGTGTTCTATAATCTGCTATTTGTAGATTCCATCTGCATCAAATGCAGAAAGTTGTTTGAATTTAAACTACAAATGTGTCATGATTTGTGCTAGTCTTCCTTTCCAGAAGTAAAACCAAAGCAGTGGCATATTGCGAATAATGAAATGTTGCAAATATGTTAAAACATTAAAGACTATTTCTAATGGGAGTAACACACCAGATTCTGTCATTATTCACAGTGGTACTGTGGCTACACTCTTCCTTGTATTAGGGGTGATGGACAAATCCTAAAAACACTTCTAGATACAAATCATCATTCTCTAATGGTTTTAGGTGTTTAACAGATAAAATATATATACATTAAAAAAAAAAATTCGCTTTTAGCTCTCTGCATAGAAACTCAGTTTATTTTGAAGTCTGACACCAGCAATATAACACAACAATGCTCAAACAATTTCACAACCTTTCAGTTTTTCTTTTTAAACTATGTAAAAAGCTATGATACTTAAAAGTTTAGTACCATGGTCAGGTAAAAAAGCCAAATGTCAATGCACTGAGGAAAACTTCAACACGAAAACACCACTAACAATATAAGCAGATGCACTTACAAGTAGTAAATGCGTACTCGCACCACATAAGTAACAGCAACTGGTACATTCATACACTGTAGAACGTATTTTAGAAAGAACAGGCAACTGAATTTCTCACTACAATACAAACCTGAGCGACTTCTGTGTTGGCACCCTGTGCTTCCGCAGGTTCGATATTACTCGCAGGTACCGGGCCGAGCCGCTCCTTCACCGACTGCTTCACTAGCGGCAAACTGGGCTGCTGCACTAAGGGCTGGATCACCTGGAACACCGCCCCAGCCCCCAAGAGGCACAGCGTCACATTAACAACAGAAGGCTGCTCCATGCCTCACTCAGTTAGTACACAATGCAATTACTGCAATGGCATTTACATTTGCACTTCTTCCCTTCTACCGTTCAATTCAGGCTTTTTCACCTGATGCGAAAAATAACCACTTCATGAGATTTATTATGTTATACTGCATACCTGTGTAGTGCAAATGGCAATAATATCCATTATGCACTTGCAGCTTACAGAAGTGACCAAACAACTCTGATTTATTTCTATTAATTACATTTACTCAGCCAAACTTAAATTCTACCTGTTAGAACCAAATAAAACATAATAAGGAAGTCTTCTGATTCCTCTCACAACTCTTTCACCATCAACTATTTGGTTATGAAAAGACAGAATACAAACTTTTATCACAAATACTTTCACTTTTTACAGTGATATGTCACTTTCATCTCCTGTATGTTTAACTTGGACAAAACAGGAAAAAAAAAGGTTATAGAAACATGCAGTCATGAGACTGAAGAAAAAGGCAACTGAGAAGATAATCTTTGAACCTACCATGGATATACCCTGACAGCTAACAGTTTTCCTTTTTTTTTCTTTGATAAAATCATTCAACCATTCAGTTAAGACCAAAAAAAATATGCTTCCAAGCAAGCTTATTGTCATATTTATAGCCCTCAGAAGGTCACCTAATCCATTTTTCCACTGCAGGGCAAAGTCAGTTATGCCATTATTGACAGTATCTATCTATCTCATTCTTACAGATTTCTGATGAAACAAGTCCTGTCACCTCTCTAGGCAAAAATGTTTCAGTATGCTCAGGCATTAGAAAATGTTTTTTATTATTTAACCTAAATGTCTTTGTGCTGCCTTTTAAGGCCAGAACTTCCTCTTTTATCTACCTCAGATGTGGAAAGCATATTATTTCTGCTTCCTGGCAGAAGCCTTTTGTTTGATGATTTATTATGGTTGACTCCCACCATCTTTACCCAAGTACTTCCACTCCTCTCAGAAATTCTACAGCAAAAATTTTCCAAAGTAATCCTGCTGACGAAATAGCAATGGTTAAGCAATTGTGCTGGACCAGATACTACTGAAGGGAGCTTAAAAGTCAATTGACTTTACACTGAAGAAAATTAAAAAGCCTATCTTTGGTGCCTGGCAGACAAAAATCTGGTTGGAAGCCATTACAAATACAGGTGAAAATAATTAATTAATTATTAAATAATAATAATTAACCCATAATTAATTACCATAACAAATCTTGACAAAAATGCAAATATTTATAGTGTATAGAGAAGTATAAAATTTGCATACTTCTAAGTGGTATAATAGAAAATAGTAATTTCAATGAAAAGAGAAATAAATATTTGTGCTTCTGAAAGACTTATGAAGGAAAAATACCTGTTTACTGACTCAACAATTTGTTAACTGTTATATTTTGGGGTAGAAGAACAGAACAGAACCATTACACTTAAAATTTTAACTTCCTGTTACAAGGATTTCTTGTTACTGTGTGCCTTCTGTTGCCAATAACAGACTTCAAATTGCAGTCTGCTGACATGTGCTGAATGGCTGCTCTTGGTGAATGAGGCAAGAACACTTAATATTGCCCCCGGTACTAAAAGGAATTCATTTTCAAACCAGAATGGTTAACTTACTAAAGGTGGTGTGATGGGAAGCTGTTAACACCACTAGAAATTAGGAGACTGCTAAAAATAACAAATATATAGATCAGATGTTTGTTTGGAAATACAGAGTTAATACTCCTACAATACTTTGAATAGCATCATCAGCAAATGAGCTGATGGCATAGTCCAAGCTACCTTTTGAGTAAGAGGGAATGCTTGCAGGAATGTAAATGGCATACTCCACTGCCCTCTTCTGGCTGAGATAGAAATCGAGCTTAGAAAATAAATACCATTTTGAGCAGCACTACTTTAGACGAAGCATTAAGGATATTTATAAAATCTAAAGGATAATTGGGAAGATAAGATAGATGTCATTAAAACCGAATTTTTGTAGATAAAAATCAGGGCATTTGTTACAAAAGAAGGAGAGAAAGGGAACTGGTAAAATGCTGTACAGCAGGATTGCTTTGGAAAACCAAGTCACTGATTGTGAATGATGAAGAAGTACACAGGAAGAAAAAGCAGGAATTCTCAACTCAGAGCAGCAATTGAAAGAATCCTCTAACAAGTCATTCACACATTATAGCAGCATATATAATTAAGTGACCATTCTTCTACAGAGCCTGTCTCATATTTTGAGACACGTGTTGTTCCACACTGATGGCAAATCTAATAAATCAGGACACACAAATATTCTGAAGGATTTGCTACACCAGCTGGTCACTGAGAAGACCCTTCTCAATAACCTGCAGAGGCAGGGAGAATCCAAGGTTCCTCTTGTTTGAGTACAGCCACTACGACTGCTAAAAAGTCTGATTTAGCTTGACACAGGTTACAAATCTACCCCTCTCAACAGTAATTGCTGGTCTGTTTTTTTTTTTTTTAATGTTGCCAATGCTGCTACAAACACGACCACTTCCAGTAGGTGTTCCCCTACAATTCAATCAAAAAATGTAGATTAGAGTATTTTAGTTGTAAGGGACCTGCAATAATCATCTAGTCCAACTCTCTAGTCACTTCAGGTTTGACCAAAAGTTAAAGCATGTTGTTAAGGACATTGCCCAAACACCTCTTAAACAGTAACAGGCTTGGGGCCATCAACCACCTCTCTAGAAAACCTGTTTCACTGGCTGACCACTCTCCCAGTAAAGAAATGCTTCATATCCAGTCTGGACCTCTTGTGATACACCTCCAATCCATTCCCAGACATTCTGACCTTGGCTATCAGAGAGACCAGCAACTTCTTCCCTAAATATGTCCCTGATCCCTTCCTACGAAATTAGTCTAACAAAGTTCTCCTCTTCCACTGTTGTTTTCAAGTCCTTAGATCTGTATGTGTATACCTCTATACACATAGAGGTATCTCTATGTAAAACAAATTCTTCTGCTACTTTCTACAACAATAGGGACACTCAATAGGAAAGGGAAGGGAATAGGAAAGAGGGAAAACCAACATCTTTTGGAAGAAAATGGAGATCATTTTTCAAGGAAAGAAATGTAACTCTGCTGCCTTTCTTATGCTCACCAGAAGAATTAAAAAAGCCTATACTAATCAAAGCAAAACAGATGTTATTCAGCAGAGAGCTACATCAAATCTTGCTTGAGATGACAACAGAGTGGAATTCACCAAAAAAATCATTGAAAGGCTTTCTGCAAATACCTTCGGTCTCATCTTGCTAATCAACTCTTGAACCTTGTATATGAAGTCAAAAAATTTACAACTGAAGAGTGACTTTTGGAAATGATCGATATGAAATAGTCATTTTCAAAAAGACTTAGTTGACTTGATATAAACATTCTCTTAAAAATGTTTCTAAGATTCTATTTTACATAACATGCTAGAACAGACTTAGATCCTCTACCTTCTGTGTGGTAGTCGGGATTTGTGGTGTGCTGCCTTCGCGATGCCAATAAACTTTAATGAAACGATTATTTAATACTGCTTCTGTACTTGATATAGCTTTCTTTGCTTCCTCATGTGTGGCAAACTGAATAAGGGCACCTTCTGGATCACCTTGATATGCAACCTAAGATTTAAAACAGAAGAACAAAACTTACCACACAGAGGATTCTCATTTGTGTCTAGATGATCATTAAATCATCAGTTCTAGCTTGAGAAGTTTACAATTTACACCCAATATGTGTCACTAGACAAATACTTCCCATTCATGAGTCCATTTAAAAGGCCTGGTGTCAAAAGCAACCTTGAGTTTACGCTAATAAACTTTAAGAATAGTTAAAAATCCTCAAACACACAAAGTAAAACAAAACCCCCAGTCAATCAGTATTTCTGTCTGCAAATATGAGTGGTCGTTCAAAGGACAAAAGGAGACATCAGCAAAGTAAAGAAAATTACTACAAAAAATGCAAGGGTCAGATAGTAAATGTCCCATTTAATAGAAAAGCTGGACAGCAAAGTTCATTTTGATTTTCCTCCTTTGAGCATTAAAACACTATTTTACCTTCAAAAGCCAGGACTATACCCTTTGCAAGAAGAGCATAGCTGGCAATCTCCAAATGCGTACCTGTCTCCCTATACACATCCGTACTTTACTTGCCTTAATGAGCAATACTGCCTGCCAATACACCCATATTCTTAGGTAAATTACAGAAAGGCCTAAAAAATATTTAACAGCAATTAAGAGAGATTAAAAATTCCTCCAGTGTCCAGACAGGCACAGGAGGTTTATTCCATACCATATGAGTACACACAAAAATATTGTTACACCTCTTCATTCCAGCCCTCAGTGCAAACAATAAAGGGTTTAGATAAATGCAAGGTAGCATCTGAAACTTTTTGATAATGAAGCACGGTGAAAGGTCACACAGAGTAGCTTAGAGACTGGGTGTGAAATACTGACATCACATGTGCAGCCTGCAATATGCAACATCAGCCTAAGTCAGGCCCTTTCCTCTCTCTTAAATTGCTTTTTGGGAAACTCCAATAAACCACAAAGTAATTTTAACAAACAAACTGTCACTACTGTGGGACTAGAAGGCAATTATATCACAGGGACTGCTTTCTGGATGAGAAATACAGATAATCTGTATTTATAGTTTATCTCTGAAAACAGACAGGGTTTATGATTGCAGATACATACTTGAGAAAATGGGTGAGAAAAACCCATGTGCAATCAATTTTCAGTGTTTTAAACAATGTATCTTAAAAGTCTTACCTCTGAGGAACACATTTGTTCAAAATATAAAAGATGACTAGAACATTTCATTTCTTCTTCTTCTTCAATGGCAATGTCATTAAAAATAATGAGATCTTGTTTAATAAACAAGTTAGGAAAATAGTGAAGAGTTTCAGGGAACCAGGAAAAAAACAACTGGCTTTTAGCAACTACCACTCTCTTTACATCAAAGCACACTGGTTTCTCTTTGTTGACTCTTACCTGCAAGTTGACTAAGTTTCCAAACTTACTGAAGTGCTCATTAAGTTTGCTGATATTGTTAAGTTCTGGGGGAACTTTTCGCAATTCAAGTTTTGTATTTTCATTTCCAAACTGCACCTTCTTCTGGAAACCTGGACTATTTGTTCTGTTAAAATTTTGCCTGCAACAAATAAAAATCAAGCCAGAAATCCATAGCAGACTAGCAAACACAATGTTAAATTCTATATGCTAACACAGAAGCATGCGTGTATGAGACACAAACATCTGCAGACTTGAAAAATAATGCAATTTTAGAAAAGTCAAGGAGAGTACAGGACGCATGCCCATACACCTGCCATGTTCCCCAGTAATATTCTCAGCATACCCCAGCACATAACTATGTGAAATAATTCCCACTTCAGTAATTCCGGACTTCCACATTGCTTCTCTCCAAAAACTATTTCCTAGCTATTGCATTAAATTTCCCCACTACTGTTTCAAATTACTATTACTTCAGGGCTCTCCTGCTATCTCTTAAAATCCCTTTCAACCTTGCACACTCTGTTTTTTTCTCAGCAACATACCTGGCAACCCAAATCAAAATAGCAATGATAAAATTCACATTTTGCAACTAAAATCCATCATTTCTAACAACCGTCACTCTGCAGCTCCTCTGTTTCTTAGACCACGCCAACTTTCAAGGAACAGATCTTAGTATCATCCAAAACAACTTCATCTATCTGTATACTGCCTCTGATAGAAGACAGTGAAATATAGATCACACTATAGCGTGATTTATTTTAGTACCATCAGTGTACTCACAGTTTAACTTTCTTGTAATGCATAGAAATATACATATGTTTCAGATTACAGTAAAGCAGTTTATGAAATTCCAGCTATTAAGCCAACACTGTGTTAATGGTCACTCACTTGTCAAACCAAGTCTTCTTTGTAGGAACTCCACCATCCCCTGCACCAATTGTTCTTTTCCTGGATTCAGCATCTACCACTATTCTCATACTACTTTTATTAGGAGGTTTTTCTGTAAATAGATGAGAAGATTTCACTGTTTTTAAGAATTTATTTTCTGTGTATTCAATTATAAAGTATTCTGCTCACATTGAATTTGCACTGAAAAGCACAATTGTTTATTTTGAAATTACTATAATTCTTGTCCTGACTGAATCAAACCCTCATCACAAGACTTTTCTTCTTAACTATCAACAGATGCTGTGACAGATCAAAATAGGTAATAGCACTCATTTTGTCACTGTAACATACGGAAAACAAAAGAGGTGCGACAGAAGGCGTCTGCCTCAAGATGACTGCACTCTGATTCACAATGATTCACAATATCCCATGCAATATTCTGAAGCTCACACCACTCCAGCTACCACCTCCATTCTACTATTAGATGGGGCACACAAAAATGGTCATGATAGGAAGTGCACAGTACTCCAGGGCACTAACACCTAGGAGCAAGACTTATAGATGGAGTGGGAAAGGAGTCACTTTTGCTGAAGAACAGGAATCACACTGGGGGACTCCTCACTGAAAATACACCGACAGAATCATAGTAAGATTAAATAGAAATACATACAAATGCAAAAAAAAACCACATTAAAAATGGTTTTATCCCTCTTCCATTCTCATTTTGTGTGCTGCTGCTTCTTCTCAGGGCCGCGGGAACTGCGAGGTTAAGATTATTCATGCATAAAACTACTACCAGATAAAAATTACTCTCTTCTCTGCAGCAAAAATCATCCTAAGATTCTACTACAGAAACATCAACATTTTTCTATACAAAAGATGCACAAAGTCACCAGTTACTATAGCTAAGTGAAAACTGTGCAATACTCCAGCAAGAGATTTCATTTTACCTGTAAAAATGCACACTGTAAAAAGCCATTATAGATATAGTTCTCTATTCAATTAAACATCTCTTAATTCCAGAAGGTTTTAGAAAAACTGATGTTTTCCAGTATTACATTCTCCGAAAAGTTCCTCAACCTGCGTTAATATAAGAAAATCAGCTAAACTAAGTACAGCTTTGAGAGCATACCTCTGGGTGGTAGATCCATATCACCTGAAGTGAGTCCTATCAAATTTGGTCTTTGGGCATGTACTCTATGTCTATACATAGGTCTTGAAGTATTTGTTATACTTGGAGCTTCTGGATTATAGCCATCTGTGTCATACGTTTCTGGTAACAAAGAAATTGTCTAATTAAAATATATTGCAGTTAAAACCCCTAAGGCTTCATATAGACGATTTAATTACAAGACCGAGTTACAATAAAAGAGTTGCATAACCACTATCATAAAAAAACGTTGTGCCAAGTTTTCTGCTTAAACATAATGAAAATATTACACTCCAGTCAAAATTCACACTTTCTATGCAAATTTTACTCCCATCTTGAACTAAGTCTGAAAAGAAGAATGTTAATTTACTGTCACAGTCTATACGATACAAACTTATTCTCCCAAACTACGGCATTATAATCTCTACAAAGTACAGTATAATATGAATCAACGTTATTCTATTTAGCAAACCTTGTGGGCAAAGCCTCAGTACTACACCTGCTGTGAAAAGAGAGGGTGGAGCAGGAGGCGGCTGGTGATGAATACCCGTGGTAACAACAGTAGGAACTGAGCTGGTTGCTGAGTTTGGGGGGGCATCCATGCCAGCAGGCTGCAATGGTGGAAGGGGAGGGGGTGGTCCTGTCAAAAACAAAGGAAAACACCGCATTCATTTATTATCCACTACACTTTCATTACACTCCGCTCATAAGGAAACTGATCTGGAATGGTTTTAAGGCTATTTAAGAACAAAAGGAGCTGAGACAGCACATTTGCAAGACTTGATGCTGTACCATAAATTCACATGAAACCAACCACCTCCAACAGCAAATGACTCATAACTTGGATTAGAGAGAAAAGCATTTGAATCATTTAACATTTCTCCAAATACCTTCTTTTTACAAGCAAAATTTAATTGCTAGCCCAGTATTCATCTTTACCAACAAAAGCATTTTAAAGTGCGATAAAAACTCACCAAAGAAGCAAATTCTATTTTTAAAATAAAGAAGTATTTTTTAATATAACAAAAATATTCTTTGATGACAATAACTAACTTGACTGAAATTATTTTTCCAAACACCCTAGAAGAAACCTTCAACAGAACACTTCTTAAAATTGAGGGGGGGGGGGGCGTTGTTTGGCTGGTTTAACTTTTTTTACAACAGGTAATGTGACACTTTCAAACCTAAGCATTCAAGCCCAATCTTCAGTTTAATCACTGACAAGAGCAGGAAAAAGTTATAATGTGATCTGAACTTGTCAAGCAGATCTGAAAACAGCATGGAAGGTAGAATTGACCAACTCAGAGGAAGTTACACTCTATCTCAACTGAAATAAAAACATTCATATCTTTCTTAAATATACTATCAACAGAGAACTAAAACAGTTCAAGAAATTTCTGAGCAATATCAAATATCAATTACTCCTGAATAATTTTACCAAGTGGGACACCTAAGTTAATAGAAAGAGAGAAAGGAATAGTCACATAAAACTAACAAAACAGCTCTTAAACCACATAAGGCAAGTGAGCACTAAACTTTAGCTACTTTATAAATGACAGCCAGGTACATAAATCTCCATGTAATTTTTAGTGCTTCAGATGAAACAGTAAACAAAATGGACAATTTTTATCATTTACTTTACAAGTTTAGTTTTAAAATTAATCCCAAATGATACTTTCAGGTATAAATTTGATGTGGTCATTCATTAGCTTCACTTCTAGTAATACAAATAAAACAGTAAGTATCTGCTTGTTTTCAGGATTTTCCCCTCTTCTCTAACACCAGTCAATTTTGGACAACTTCTCCTATAATACTCAAGGAATTTAATTTTGCAATGTCATGCTTATGCTTAAATACAATAAAAATATTATTCTATATTAAAGAGTCACATTGAAGTGTGCAACATTTTACAATAACCAACTCTACAACGACTGTCATCAAAAAGAATAATTCTGAGGTAAGCTATACCATAGTAGAACATAGTTCAACTTTCTAAAACACAGCTGGAATTCTTCAGCTTTTTCAAAACAGCTTTTTGCACTGCCTACAACTCAAGTAAGATCCAGGCTCTTCTGCCAACAAACGGGATTTAATCTTTTTTAATTACCTGTTACAGGTGGAAGGCTAGGTGGTAAGGGGCCTGGGGGTGGTACTGGAGGTCTAAGGTTAACAGGAGGAGGACTCAAAATTGGTGGAGGGGGAGGAAGTCCAGGAGGAGGTGGTCCTTCGACAACAGGGGGTTGTGCTGGAAAAGGCAGAATGCCAGGAAGGTTCACATCTTCTACCACTACTGGATCGCTTCCATGATCAAAAGGGCACATGTCTCCTCTCATACAGAAACCCTTCTCTGAAACACCAAAAAGAACTGATGTTAGTATTCAACAGCTGTATCTTGATTCAGGGCAGATATGAGACATTCGATGTGTAATGTGGCAGTTTGCAAATTAAGAGCTTCCCATACCAGCAGAAGCTTAGATTAGAAAATGAAATTGACCGTTTAACTTTATTCTGAACAGTCAGCACACAGGGACATTGCAGAAACTTTCTAGCAAAGAAGCGTTCACAGCTCTTCTTGAAGAACTAATTCTGCACTGAATTATAACAAATGGTGAAAGCAAAGAATAAAATCTAGAGGTCATCACATTAACAAAGTCACACTGCTTCTAAGCAGCAAGTGCAGACACTAGGATTGAGAAAGCCCTATTAAAAGTTAGAAGTTAATATTATGAAATTCCAACATGAGAAAATTCACTAATTTTTATCTCTTTCGCAATTATTTCAGTAACCATTATAAGTTCTTGCCATAGTTTAATGTGATTACATAAAAAATTATTTACATATAACATATGTATTTGTAAATATTAATTATATATAAATAAAAATGAATATACATTTTCTTCTTTTCTTTTACACACAAATCAAACATAGGAGCGAGTCAGAGAAGGTCCACAAAAATTATTAGATGTGTGAAGCACCTCTCTTATGAGGAAGGGCTGAGAGAGTTGGGGCTGTTCAGACGGGAGAAAAGAAGGCTCAGAGCACTGAGTTTAAGTGCCTTTAAGTACTTCAAACTTTTTGGTAGGACCTGAAGTGATAGGGGAAAGGGGTAATAGTTTTAAATTAAGGGACAGTAGAATCAAAGCAGATACAAGAAAAAGAAATTATTATAATGAGGGTGGTGAAAGAGTGAAGAGACTGTCCACAAGTTGCGGATCCCTGGAAACATTCAAGGTCATGTTGGACTAGGCTCTGAGCAACCAGGTTTTGTTGAAGATGCTCACTGCAGGGTTGCTACACTGGATGACCTCTATAGGGCCCTTCTAGCCCAAACTGTTCTATGATTACCTGCTTAGCAACAACACCCACAAATACAAACAACAACAAAATACCAGTCAATGCAATACAAGGGAAAAGGCTGAAACACCCAGTAAAAATAGGAAGAAACAGGAGTGCCCACTTCCTCAAAACATGATGTAGAAAAGCAGTATGTATTACCATATCTTCAGGAAGAATTAAAAGAACACATTAAATTAAAATATTAAAGAAAAACAGAAGTTCAGCAGAGGGTAAAGCTGAAAATGTGACAGTGCAGATAGGAAGAGCAATATGATGGAACCATGTAGCCACTGAAGAGAGAAAACTTCAAAACAAAATGACACATTCACAACTCCACTTGCTCCACAGCACTGCTGTGATGTACACTGGCAAAACTATTCTTCATAAGTACAACTCTGCCAACACTTGAAAGTTCAGTCTCCCCTTTTCTTTACTTTAAAAAAAAAATTCTAATCAGAGTTCTGATGAATGTAAATGGCCTAGAATGTAAACTCCTCATCATGGTAAACAACAATAACAACAACAAAATCCCTCAGAAGCAACTTTAGCAGAGATTTCAACTCTTCTGAGCTCACAGGTTGACAGGCTGAATTCAGTTAAGACCCTGCCAGCTGCAGCAGCCTCTTGGGTGAATTTTGGCACAAGACATTTCAAATGAAAGCTTAAGATAGAGATAAGCAAAAAATCTAGCCAGTTTTAAGAAACATCTACATGGAAAGAAATAATGGTCTAACATGAGGCTGGGAAGTTTCAGCTCTAGACCTTTCAGTTAAAAATTGTCTCTTAGAATGGAGTGAAATAGGATGAGATCAGTAAGGTGCTAACCATAGTCAAAACCATCAAATACAGTATTTGGTTGGAACATAAGACAGAAAAGCTGGGTAAAACTGGACTGTTTTATAACTTTTTAGTATACTATTTTTCATTTACAGAAAAAAGTTCTAGCAAGTAAAAAAAACATACAAACACTAAAAGAGCAAGCTGTCTGAAGTCAGTAAGAAGTGGTACAAAATTTGCATTCAAGAATTGTGCGATACAAAACCCTCACTCTATTAGAGAAGATCAGAAAAAAAAGGGGAATTACCTCAATCTTTTCAGAAAGGGAACAATCATAGCTGCAGGAAGCAATTAAAAATCCATGGACTTACCATCATAATCTCTACAGCGTTTCTTTGGCAGCGGAGGTCTTCCATAGGAGTTGTGGTCCAGCTGCTCTTCATGGAACTCTGACCAACTTTCAGTAGTGTTATTTCCATGATGAGCAGGAGCAATAACAGTAATAGTACTGCTCAGTGTAGGGACAGGGTAGTGGCCAGATGAAATATTTGTCACAGAAGAAACTGGAGTATAATTGTTCTCCAACGGGTCTGCTCTATCCATGTCATATTTCGGCTTTCCCAAATCCCTTTCTGTAACAAAAAGTAAAAATAAAAATTATATTGGATAATTCCATATCCACCTCTTCACCAGAAGCACCCACTACTCTGTAAATATCTTTACTCCACATCAACTCAATACACACACAGGATGTATGAAATGCTTTACAAGTTGCCCAAAGTGCCTGTGGAGTCTCCACCCTTAGAGTTATTTACAACCCAGCTGGTCCTAAGCAACCTGCTCCAGCAGTTTCTTTGCTTTGATAAAAGGTGTTGGATTACACCACCTTCAGAGGTCTCCGGTAACCTCGGCTATTCCATGATCCTACATTCCAAAGGTTTAACCAAAAAAATAATAATCTGTGAAGTACATAGTCAGACTCTGGGGTATTTCAATAACAGGTATATCCACAGTAGAGTAGATATCCTATTTAACTTCAGGCACAGTACATCTTCTTTAGTGATATTTCAGACAGAAAGTTTTGAATAAAGTGAAGCAATGGCAAGAAAAGGGTAACCATCATCTGAAAATACTACAAAACTTACAAATCTTTAATGTTTCAAGACAAGGTTATTGTTATATCTTCATTTTGTTGATCTTCATTTCATGTTGCAATACATACATGTATGTATTGCATGCAAAGCTTTGCCATAATAGGTGAAATAATAGTACTTGACAGGTGTGGAACACTCCCAGGCAGATACAGCAAGTAAAATGACCTTTTATTCTGAAGACATACAAACTATTCTTTTCATTTTCTAACATTACCACCAAATAAACAGTAAATATCCCAATTACAACAGAAGAGTTATGTCATGACATAAGTTAATAGACTTAAATAACTCCACATTGAAGGAATATTATGAAACATCTCAAAGATGGCTCATCAGTGGGGGTAAAACAGGCATTTTTTCATGTTCTAAGAAAAAGAAACAAAGCTTTCACTATAGAATATTGTCCGTAAGGTACTACCATTTCAGTTTATGTAAATAATTCTTAAATCAAGACTTAATCATGTTATAATCTTTTAGTTAAACTGCTGCATGTTATTTAATTTGCTTGTTAGTAAGTTGTTTGAAAAATATCTGCTCTCATATTTTCAGAAATCTGCCTTCCTACTCTTAAGGCTGGGTTACCAAGCCCTGTTTTACAGTAAATAAAAAATAATACATGGGAGAGTTCTACCAGACTGTTTTTACCCATACATTGTCTAATATAGGGCAAAGAGATAAAATTACTCTTGCTGCTCTTTTCCAACTTACTATTAAAAACTATTGAGGGAAAAAGAATTCTTTTCAGCAGAAAAGGCAACTCCTTTTTTAAAGAAGTTTAATTCTACAAAGTACTGTACTGAAGCCTGAAGTCCTACAGACACGTACACAAATGCAAATACTTACTGTAGCCATTTCAGCCCTTCACCTATGACACCAAGTAGGGGACAAGACCAAAAGAACTGAGCTGCAGTGTTCTGCTTGACAAGTCATTTGCTGCCAAACAGGCAATTTGTGCCAGTTCCACCTCCGTAAATGAGCATTAATTTCTGTACCTCCCTAAATCAGATTCTGAGTTTCCTACAACTTAATGAAATGGAAATAACTTGGATTTTTCTGCCTCTCTTGCAACAATGCTTAAAACTAGCCTAGCACCGTTGCCTTAATAAAAAGGTATTAAAGAAGAATAGAGGGAAACAGAGGAAAACAAGCACTGAGAACCCAATCACAGAAGATTAATTTCCCCAGAAAACAAAGCAAAATTTGAATAAAGGAACAATAGAGGAAATTCCAGTACATTTTGAACACAGTTTATAAGTTTAGTTTCTAAATTTTGTAGAAAACATTCACCGTATTTTAGAGACCAACTGTTGGTACCTCTGCTTCGTGTTCTGCTCCGGCTTCTGCTCCGGTCTCGATCACGGTCCCGCAATCTCTCTTTGCTCCAACTCCTACTTCGACTCCTGCTGTAGCTCCGACTCCTCCCCCTTCGCCTGTTGTATCGATCCCTATAGGAATCTCTTCTGGGAGGATTTCGGTCATAGTCCCTCTTCCGAGAACGGTCATCTTTTTTCCTGTCATCGCGGCTTCTAGAAATGAAATATTAGGTTAATTACAAGAATTACAAAGCCATAAATTGAAATCTTTACTACGTAAAAACTTTAAGAAAGGTCAGTGGAAAACTAGATAAAAGCTACAAATTGTATCTAATTTATGGCTACTTCTTTCTTCTCAGAAGGATTTTAAAATTAACTTTGCTTATTCATTTTATTTTTACCATACCTAAGATTTTAAAACATAAATAAATTCCTGTTTCTGCCCAATACTGCGTATTTCCCAAGTTGGAAACATCAAGAGTTATTGAAGGGAAGGCTTCTAAATGAAAATTCAAACTCAATAATGAGAATAATCAGTACTGCAATATAAGCCACAAATCTAACATCAAAATTACTCATAAAATTTAAAGGGCGATAGCTGTGCACAACTCGAGAGACAGATTACACTGACACACACTCGCCATTTAACTGAATCTGCATAAAAGCCATAGAAGTCTTCTTTTAAGGCTTACTGGATGACAACACAGAAACAAAATATTTATTATAGTAGCCCCACAAAAATCCAAATCCATCTGATTACTGATATAATAAAAGGAGTTCAGCAAAAATTTTTACCTGGTGTCTCTGTAGCGAGAACTTGACTGAGGAGGGCTGTGATTTAATCTTCTAGAGAACTTTTTCTCGCGCTCTTCCTCTTTAACTATCTGAATTCAAAGCATATATATTAGATCAAAACATAAGCACACTATAATGCAAACTTCTGCACAACCATATGAAACCAAAAACTCTGAACACTGAGAAGCAGTAACACTGAAATGCAACATTTTAGTCTCTTAACATAATTAGAGAACCTTCATAATGTATTAATTTCTATTTCTAGGAATATTCAAAGCACTGTTTGAGACAAAATAAAACAATCTTTATAGTGCTGCACTGAAAATACAGCTGCTTTTACTGCAGGTAGACAAAAAAACACTTCAGGAAGATTTGAGAAAGCATGGATATTCAACAGCCAACAGCGAAGTCTTCTCTTCATCAGCAGGTTACCTGCTTCAGTTCACCCTTAAAACATTTCCATGCAGGCAAACCTAGGCTGTTATTAAAAAGCACAAACTTACTCTTCTGGTCCAATGCACAACATAAACACTTGTGACAAAAGGATGTTATCTGGGTAAAGCAGCTGAAGGAATGAGAATTGCCATTCAGAATGGTAGCCTGGATTTAGGGTGAATTGAGGTGCAGCACAACTACAACAGCAATCCTGACCAGAGAACGCATGTAGATTGTACTGCAGCTCCTATGCTACTCAGTGACTTCATTTACCTTTGCCTCACCAAAACCACTATGGTTTACCTTTGAATAACCCACATGTGTTAGAAAAACCATTGCAGCAGTGCTCAACATGCCATGCACGAATCTTCTGATTTATTTTAATGCTTTCATGTAATTATTAATAATATTATTCATAAACATAAATTATTATTGACTTAGGCTATAATAAATTATTAACAACTTTTACTAATAAACAAATAAGCACTATGAAGTTAAACACAAAAGCAAATTACATGAATGAGGAAAAATATGTACATATAAATTAAAATCCATGCCCACCTCTTCTTTTTTTGTCTCTTTTTCTTGATGCTGAAAAAATTCTACTTTCAGGCTTCCTGATGATGGCTGTTCTGGTGGAGGTAGGTAGCTTTTTGTATTCACAGCATCAAACAGTTTTTCGACAAATATCTGAGTTTCTAAAAGTAAAGAATGTACAAACAGCCATTATCCAAAACCACGGTTAACATTTGCTTTAAAAATAAATAAATAAACCCAAACCCCCAGACAATCAACCAAAACCAGCATTCAACAAAAAGTTAAAACAACGAAGAGTATTTTCTTTAAATACTGTGTCCCTACTTTTATATTTAAAAGGACATTTAGAGAGTCAAAAAGCATGTCAGTAATGAACAATGTTTCACCAAGGTTTTCAATTCTTGAATTATTTAATGTCTTCTAATAAAAAATCTAGAAGAATATTTCTGGCATATATACACAGAGCTTCAGTACTTGCCCAGGGAAGTTGGGGATGCCCCAACCCTGGAAGCATTCAAGACCAGGTCAGACAAGGCCCAGAGAAACCTGGTCTAGCAGGATGTGTCCCTGTCCACAACAGGGGGCTGGAACTAGAGGATCCTGACAGTCCCTTTCAACCCAAACCATTCTATGATTCTGTGCCTCCCTAAGTACTAACAAAAGATATACATAATATATGCATGCTAACCTATACACCTGGGCTTTTAAAAATTACTTTATGAAAACTGAATTACATTCTATAAAGTAACAACGCTAAGAAAGAGATCAATATCTGATTCTATGGTAAATGATTGCTAAAATAAATTGAACAAGACAGAATTTTCACTCAATCTTAACTGTTATGACAAAGCCTTACCTTTCTGAAGAAATACATCCAGCTGATCAACACACAATGCCTTCAGCTCCTTTTCACTTTTATCCTTCTTTACCAAAGCCAGAACATATTTAGCTAGGGCAGATGGATCTGCATCACATCTGCAAATAGATTAGTCAGGGGAAAAAAAACAATTTAATTACAGAAATTAATGTCTGAAACCAGTATGACCAATACATATATAGGGCAAAACCATTTCCTACCATAGCAATTGAAAAATACTCAGGTGTATTTTTCAAAACAGAGTCCAGATACATAATATTTCTAAGCATCACATTCCTTTTCAAGAGAACAATTGTCTAGAATATTTCCTAATGACACTGCACAGAGAACATCAGAGTAAATTAAAACAAACTATGTTGCAAGAAACAGACTCAATTGCCTAACAGTATTAAAAACAAAGACAACAATTACTTCCCTAATTCCCCAAAGATGGAATCAATAATTCCGAATGTAACACTGAGTAACTGTTAACTGGGAAAAGTCAGTCTATTCAATTACAAATTAATACAGTCATACAGCAGATGTGATCTATGCTACCAAAAAAAAAAATCACTCGCAAGTATCCTCTTAAATACACTTTTGAACATTCTTATTACTACTTATATAGGAGCACCATAAAAACTGAAACTGATTTTTTCCATTTCAAACTTGGTTTCAAAAGCCTAAATTCATATACTTGTAACATACACCCCCATAAGAGGTACACTGAAAATGGAGGGAAATTTAGGGGATCATTATCCATTTGACATCTGAATTTAACCTACAATTAAGTACAGAGCACCTCAATGTAGAAGCTGATGGTTTTATGCACATCAACAAAGAATTTAGAATGAAGAAAGCCATGTATCCACATTCAGCAGAACATTATTTAATATAACTGGATACTTTTTTTACAGTGTTTCACCAATAGGAATCTACAAGGAACTGTGTGGTGATGTTGTAAAGCCTGCCAAAGCAAATAAGAATACTGCAAAAAATCATTAATGTTTCAAAAACAGTAACTAATGAAATGGTGAGACACTGGTCTTAAACAATTTAATCTCATTATTTAGCATATAGCAACGGAAGACTTCAGACCCCACAAAATAAGGCAGGATTTAATGGATGCACACCAGTCATGTGATACAGACAGATTATTTGGGTGGTAATCAAAGTTTGTTCTAATGTTTTAAACAACTACAAGAAGAAAAAGGTTGCATTGATATATCCTAACTGTACATGTTTTCTAGCAAAAATAACCAATAAGAAAAATTAATCTGTGGTCAGGGAGTTGCACTGAACGTGAACATTACACAAATACTGCTCTAGCATAGAGGTCCAATAGTCATAACAATGGAATAAAACAGAAATTCCAAATCCCTTCCTCAATGAATAATGTGGAAGATTACACAAGATACAAATGCTGAAGCTTAATTATTAATCTAAATGCAGATTGAAATGGCATTATTTTGGACATTGGGCAAAAGAAACCAAATCCCTAAACGAACATATCACGCCACCTAATTCATCTCACCAGAGAAACTTATATCCTGCACAGCAAGCAACATCCCCCATGCAAAGATATCCACTAAGCAAAGGAAGCTGATCTGTCAGCATCACTTATGGATAGCCTGGGCTCAGCACACAGAGCCCTGAAGTTAAAGGTCAGAGCTTCAAACGTAACCCAGCATCCTCCAGAAAGCAGACAATAGTAGAATTTCATGCTGAAAAAGCAACTTGTGCTACTAGCAGATGTACCACAGTATTCCATGTTAGTCTGCATTATTTATAGATACAGGAAATAAGAGTTCAGAATCAGTCGACATTCCAAAAGAACCCACGCACACTAAATGAACAAAATGAAAATATATACTGTGAATCAAAAACCAGACTGAGTGAAAGTTCTTCAGAATTCTTCAGAAATTCTTCACATCTAGTTTGCCGCATTCAGCTCTAACAATTCTTTACCCAGACGAAAATACTGTCCAGGCACCAAGTCAGTCATCTTGGAAGCAGGCACACAACCTCCTACAGTGAGACCAGTAGCAGGACTCTTTACAAGTCTCTTTAACACTGCAAATACCTGAGCACATCAGCCAAGCAGATTATCTAAAAGTCCAGTGTTGAACATGTATTCATCACAGGCTGCAATGAGGGTTTTGTCTCAGCCTTCAGTAGGCCCTAAGACCAGCATTTCATAACCTCTCAATCCTTGAATTTGCAAAGTTACTAACTTTTTTTACTGTTTCTTCATGCAACTTCAATGGCACTTCAGATTTTCAATACTTTCCCAGTTTCAATCTGACTCAGGACTTGGAAAATTAATGTGCTGTTTTCATTATAACAGGTGGGGAGCAGACAATTTTCACATTATTATCCTCAGTTTTTCTTTTTTAATTTTTATTTCCACCAACTTAGTTCTCATTTGATAATACGAACAGTCAGCTGTCATTGTTCAAAATCTGCTACAACTTACTTAAATGACACGTGTACTTAAAATTTAGTGAAGGGGCAAAAAATAAAGAAAAAGAAAACGGGAGGGGAGGAGAACTCCAAGTCAGTTTAGAAGGTAAAAGCCTACTGCTACTACAATGTATTTTAATTCTCCAGCGCCTAAAGTATTGACTATACAACAAACTCATATTCAATTTAAAGCAATTCCTCTTTCATGAGCAGGATAAAAATGAGAAAATCTTCTCTGACAAGACACCTAGACTGTAACAAATAAACAAACCATTAACTATCCCCCAAAAAACCAAACCAAAAAACCGCACAAAACCGCACAAAACCAACAAACAAAACTTCAAAAGTCAAACAAACAAAAGGTGTTTAAAAATAATGAACAGTTAATGCTTTCATCCTCCCTACCACAATGACTTCAGAAATCTTAGCAGTCCACCCCAGGACTTGAACTCATTCACCCAACTCCAAGATATGCTTATAACAATATTCTCAATGAAAAAGTACTTTTAATTTGCGAAACACAGGATCACTTTCTGCACGTTTCAGCATTAACATCCTGTACTGCCACATATGAACAATGCAAAACAATTGTACTGAATTCTAAAATTATTATTATTCAGTGTGTACAGGGGAATTTCTACAACAATAAGAATTTACATGCTTTCAATTTTGGCTACTTAACAAATACTATTTTTTAAAAAATACTAAGACAAATTTTTTCAAATTGACACTAATCAAGTCATAATGAATACAATGAGTTTTGTGTTAGAGTGAGATAAAGACCCTTCTGTAAATCAACATTATGATTTTATGTGCTTTCTTTTCATTTTTTAAAATCAAACTGCAAATGATCTTTACACCGACAGAGGCTGACGTCCTTTTTTAAGTACTGACTTGAAACAGAAGTCTCTTCTATATCTGTTCTTCAAAGCTTGAAAAAACTCACAAACATTTAATCTGTTTTCTCCACACTACTGTGAAGACGGTTTCTGTAGACAGTATCTCAAAAAGATCTAGCAAGTTTATAATCTGATCTTTTATTGCTTTTCAAACTCTTATAAAATGCCTTTTTTAAGAATATGCTAAAATTAAATTGTAGCAACCTCAAGAGGTGGAACAGAGGACCAACTGGTCTCATGAAGTAAAAAAGAAGTTTAAAGTTTACAAAATTGTGAATAAAGGAGGTCTACCTGATTCTTTGTAGCTATCAAGAGTTCTAGACATGATCTCTAATCATTTTGTTTGGGGGGAGCTGCTTTTTTAAAAAGCAATTCCTTTCCACTTTTTTACTCAAACTCAATTCTGAAATGTTCTGTAAATTCTCAATCCACTCACTGGTTTAGTCAAAACTGGTTTGGAATATGGGGCCTCAAGTTTTTCTGATAAACAATATCTTATATTCTCTAGTAAAACAGTATTTTCTTAAAAAATAGCAGCCTTTGTGTGTAAATAATATGCAATATGCTTGCTTTGTCTTAGTTGTGCATACATGGATTTTTCACCCATTTTGAGCTAGCTTTATCAGTTTCTCTAAACCACTTTGTCTTGCATTTTATGCTCTTAAAATTGACTTTGTTTTGTTAACAAGTAACATGAGAATAAAGAAAACAGGAAGGCTGATGGCAGCAAATACACAGTGTAGCACAAGGATTTATCATACAATATATGTATCAAGCTGTATTCTTGCAAACTGAAATATTATAGTGAAAGATCCTTAATTGACAACTGGGAAAAATGAGAATACCCCCAACATATTTCAAATATTCTAAGTTGCCCTAAAAATAATCAATAAATTTACATTTTGATTCTACTGATCTCTGAATGATATAGATTTTCTGTTATTAAATACAGGTTTGAATCCTTAGCTAAACTTGAACCTGGTGTGGCACATCAGTCCTCACCATAAACACAATCTGTGCATTGTGTGATAGAATTTTACACATAACTTCATTCTTTTTATAAAGTCTGGCTACTAGAAAAATGGTCACATCCATCAAAACATGTAGAAAAACATTTCTCAACTTTGATTCCCATATCTCCATCCCCTCAACATTCTGCAGACATTATTAGCAAGCACTAATATGCATCTGTAATCACAAATTTCTCCTCCTGTTTTTGCAATCGTGTTTTAACAAACTCCAGCTGGCACAAGTAATCTGAATTCATTTCCACTGCAGCAAGTACATCCCAGAGTGTGCTACAATTAAACACCATAGCTTGTCTTCTTACACCCAATTTCTGAAGATGTATCATTGCTCCTAGCAATGTTAAATGTTTTTACCTCTAGTAATACTTTTCTGCAGTCTGTACTCTCCAAGTCAGAAAATATGCAGTGCCTACTTCTCTCTATTAAACAAGGGGGATTACTCATGCAATCCTGCTTTAATAAACACTATTGAATATACAGGCCTAGATGGAAGAATTCTCTTGCTAGATCTCTACGTGTTCTTCAGAGAATTATACGCATACCTCCAATTGCTAAGCAATAGATAAAAGCTTCAAAAAGGGAAGTAATTCCCAAGCAAATATTCTGCTCAGAGAAGGAACAGTTCAACAAAGCTCCAAGGAAAGTTCAAAACACCATGTTTCTGAGCTCACCTGGTTTTGAGTCATTATTTGAAATTACTATTTCAAGTAAAGATAAACCAGAAAAGCTGAAGCTGTCAGAGTAAATTTGAGCCCTAATTTTTTTGTTGTATATATTATTTGAAAAAAGAAAAATAATTTGACTGACTCACCTCTCTGTACAGTCTTTTCTTCTTATTAGAATACTTTGTAATTCATTCAACACTTTTTAATCTGTTTCCAATACTCAGATTTTTTTTAATATAAAATACGTTCTGAGAACCCCTTTTGACTTTTTGAATTACCATGCAACTACATATGTAACCCTAACTGAGAAATACAGTTTATGGGGAATAGATATTAAAGGTGTTTGCAAAATCACATTACTCATGTAGCTGTATGTACAAGACCCCGTATTAACAGAGCTTATACTGTACGCACACACTACTTTTTCAAGATGGTAAAGGAACTACAGAAGGGGGTTTTTTCTTCAGTTTCAAAATTAATGTACAAACCAAAAAGATGCTGCAAATCCTGAAACTAGTTCCTTAACAATTTAAACCACCGCAATACACTGAAACCTCAAAAGCATGTCTGTGGTCCTTCAGGCAACGAATGGGGCTGCTTGTAAAGGAAATAACATGTAGATGCATGCTATTTGTTGTTTTCTAATCCTGAGCATTAACAACCTAAACTTCAGAGTCTAGTTTTGTTGCCTGAAGAGTGATTGCTAAAAAATTGCTCAGTTCTTGACATTAACCAAGGTGGAGATGGTTGTGTTTGAAGGCTGAGAGAAATGCTTTATACTTGCAGGGCTGAGTGAAATGCTTTATACTTGCAGGGCTGAGTGGGTGCAGAAAGATGTACATTGCATAGTGGGCAGTGCAGGCAGCCTGATTCAGGCAGCTGCACCACGCCGTTGTTACTTAAAAAAAAAGAAATTCCATAAAAAGCTACAGTGTTCAGTAAGTAAAAAGAATTATAAACTCATTCAGCAACATCCAACTTTTATCTTAAGACACTATTGCGGCTGAGAAGGACCACTCTTAGGGTACTTCCATTAACTCTCTAACACTGAACTCGACAGAAACACGCTAAGGAATGCGGCAGCCTCCAAAGCCGCTATTCAAGCTAATGATGCCATTAAATCAGTTGTAAATTATTATGATACCCAGATCTGACATGTTCATACAGCTGCAACCAGTAATTGGCAGCCTAGAATGCCACCTCTAGATTCAAGATAGCTCTCATGAGGCAGAACAGCTGTCAGTTTGCTGGCTCTCCAACACCCATTCAATACAGAAAGCAAAACTCATCACAGTGTCTCTATGACTTGCAATGCACTGAAGGAGGTTTCACTCCACTGCTGATGTTCACTGTAAGAACAAAAAAGGTTTCCTGTAACAGGAGTAATTTTATTTTTATTTTCTGCTCTGAACTATAACTAATAATATTTTAATACTAACATAATATTTTTACATAGAAGCTTAGCAGTATCAGCACTCTAAGCTAGGAACTTTGACTTCTCAAATACAATAGCTCTATGTGAGTCAGGTGAATAGACTATCAAGTTTCATAATAGATGTAGAAAAATAACTAATGTTAAAAGTGATACAGCAGTGATGTGTATTTGAGCTTTAGTTATTTTAGTTACAGATAACTTCATGCAAAGTGTTAACAAAGTCAGTGAAATGAAGAGAAACATTTATTGCTTCTGAACTTCTTAGGAAGCTTCACAGTAAATGAGAGAAATCTCATGGTGGGCCAATAAGTGTTATTGGTAGGAGAGTGTGCCACATGTAAGTGGAAAGGAATGACAAGGTTTTTCATTTTAACTTCTTTCTATGCTTTAATGTCCTGGCTTATTAGCATATTCCTTACACCACTGTTAAATGTTTTTTATTTGCTACCTTTTATCAGTAACATGTGAAGCCAAAAAATAAGGGTTGAAAAGCTTGACAAACAAAGAATAGTGAGGGCATAACTGAACACCAGAGGACACAGATGATTTGCCATACAATATTCCAATGATAAATATATTCAAAATATTTTTTGAAGAATTTTCATTTTATTCCATCTGATGTAAGTCATTACAACACCATGTTCACTTACAGAATTCGCCAATGCAAAATACTTTTCCATTTCAATGAGTTATGCCTAAATACAGTATAAATGATGTCGTAGGCATTTCACCTTTTTTTCAAGTTTGATTTAGTACAGGAAGAAACCTTCACAAAAACATAAATACAGTGAAGTCGAAAAAAATTAGTTATGGGAGCCTTAATCAAACTGAAAGTAAAATTAAGTGGGCCACAGAAATATTTCAATTTAATTTATTTTACACAAAGTAATTAAAAGCAAGCAAACTTTCCACTGTAGAGAATCAGGACAAGGGGGAGAACATTACAATGTCTTAAAAGCGAAACTATGAGTGCAGCATTAGTACAAAAAGCTATTTTTTTTCACAAGCAAAGATTAAAACAAGGAAAAAAACCCTTAAATAAATCCCTACTTGGAACTTTGCCAAGCCAGATCCTGATATTCCAGTAAGGACTCTATAAAGAGTTTATATAGTATCTGGAATGGACTTGAGGAAAAGAAACCCATCACGATTGACAGGCTCAGTGATTGCCTTGTTAGCACAGAAATCAGAAGTGATGGGCATACGGTTATATTCCAAATTTAACATTATTTTCCAGCACTTGACAGAAACCATGCCACAGACAACAAAGTGTGTAACACTAGAAACTTAGCTCACTGCTGTCTGAAAGCAAAGAGGATGACTGGTAACAAATGCCTTCTTTACAGAGCTGACTAGAGTTGAACATACAAGATAATTCCAGTCAAACACAGAAGCTACAGCACAAAAAGCCTCTTGCCACTTTATTTATACTGGTACTACACTTACATGGCTGTATCTGCAATGATTCTATGTGTGTATTTAGCAATCTCTGTACACCAAAGAGAGCTGCACAAAGAGTTATATCCAAAACCACACAGGCAGCCTCTTCTTGAAGAGCTGTAGAAAGCTCCTAGAGACCTACCACCCCTCAAACAGAGCTGGACTGTGCAAATGCTCCAGCACGGCAGCATTTGCAGTTTCTGCCTCACTGCAACAAGACAAAACTCAGATAAGGCCTTTTTGTATGAATGATCACCAAAGCTTTGCCAAAGGCATTGGAGTAGTCCAAAACAAACAAACAAACCCAACAACCTACCACTAACAAAAAATTCCAAATCTTAAATCCCTCATCATCCCTCTCCTTCAAACATTCCTGTCTATGAAGTGTCTCCCAGAGCCTCCACGTGAAAGCAATCCAACAACTGAATCATGTCCAGTCCATATAATTATGTAACACTCTTGTTTCATTATACTAAGAAATTAGTATTTTTAGAATGGTTTAACAATAAAATGACACAATTTTTGTGGTTACTGCTATATTTTAATTCTGAAACATTATGTTTCAGAAGTACATGCATTATGGCCTTTGGAATAACTTACACATCCTGATTAAAAAATCCTGCTTGGAAAGGGCAACTTGGAAGGTGCAGCATGTTCTAACTTAGCTAACTCTATACTCAGCTCGAGGTAACTAGCGCTTATATATAGATCTATATGTGTTTGCATAAAATTTATTTACATTTCTTTTAAAATGCACTTCTCCCCTTAAAACCATCAGGACATCACCTCCATAATAACGTAATACAGTGGTGTCTTTCTTAGTGTAGTTAGAAGGTTAAGCTACGTATCTTGCAGCTAAAGGTTTCTGAGAGAGCCACTACACTTGGCACTTTTGTTTCATTAACAACAAAAGACAAGTCAAAAAACATTTCTGGGCTACTGCAACACCTCCAGAGGATCAGCACTTAGAACCTCACTGTACTAGTACTGCAACAGTTACTTCTTTAGAAGTAGCTCCACACTTAAATTTTCATACAGCCAGAAGCTATGGCTGTAGTCACACATTTCAGACAGCTGACACCAAAAGCACCTCCAAGAGTATTTGACTGCTAAAAAAGACAATGCATCTTCACCGATTCCAGTATTTATTCAACAATGCACACAGGACAACGCAGAAAACTGAATGACAGTCCTTGCTGGTTTGTTTCCTCCCAAAGCTAAAAATTCAGAGAAGTCAACATCCTTCAGACCAGCATCTCCCCTAGCTCTCCATAGTTTTCCAGAACAAAATTACATTTTATCTGCTCACACACACCACATTTAACCTAATGGATACATGCTGGTCCTCTTAGTGGAAAAAAAAAGCAGAAAATTGCACAGATCATGAAAGCTGAAAATCTCAATTTCACCCTTTAACTGCTGACTATTGCTAGGAGATCTCATGGTCTAATATTTAAACAAAGGAACATGGACCAACCTGAGCCTGTTCCAAGGCTCTTAAGTAGCACACTTTAAAATACTGACATCAAACTGCTGATTTCCATTAACAAAATATTCACACAAAGTATCCAGAAACTAATAGTGAGCATTATGCAGCCAAGGACTGGGAAAGTCTATTACCCCAAAACACAACATGGTATGTTATTTGAATATTGCATTATATTGACCCAAGAGAAAAAGTAATTCACCTTCCCCAAACTACAGCTTTACAAGATGATGATCTTTTTTCCCCCGAAATAAAATCTTAAATGTCTAGCCTTTTACAACAAAGACACTCAGGGTAATTTGCTGCAGGCCTAATTGAAAGTCCACTGAAAGTAAATTCATGGTTCGTCTATTTCTCTGTGGTGTGGATCAGACCCTATGGAATAAAGGAGCACCACTACCTCCCTTCAAGCCCTAAAAAAAATAAAAACCAACAAAGCCCCAAACAAACAGAAGAATAACCCAAGTGAAGCTATCCTAAAAATGTTCCAGCACATTATACCTTTTCCAAGTTAGTTCAGCATAAGCCCTACAAACTGTATCTGTACATACATATACTTAACTAGTGGCTATCTATGGAAGCCAAAAGGCAAACTGCCCCCCCCCCCCCCCCCCCCCCCGCACCCGCCAAGAGTAAATCCTACAGTGGGCAAACACCTCAGGGCAAAAGTTTACACCAGACTGAATTCAGAAGTTCTAGTTCATTTGATTCATATCAAACTCCAGTAATTTAATTCAGACATGTTAAAAGGTGGCTCAGAATGACAAGAAAAGTGCATCCTTTGATCTATAAACACCACACTTCCAGAGGATAAACCTTTAAAACTAAGTTCACACCCCAGTTCCACTAAAATACTATTCAGAGAAGGAAGACATATTTACAGAAGAGCTTCACTTACTCACATGAATGTTATGCTTAAAGGCCACGCAGGTATTCACAAACAAGTAAATTATTCTCTGGGGCTCCTACTCCCAAGTCCCCTACTGATGCAATTTTTATTTGGGGGAAGGAAAACCAGAGACCGTCACATATTCAAAATAACCAAGAATGATGTGCGACGAGTCTGTAGGAAATGCTATTGGGAAGATCCCAGGATCCCGCAAGACATCCCAGTGGCACCTGAGCTCTCTCGGAGAAGGTCCCTGAACAGGGCAGCGGGGCCGTGCTCATTAACGTGGCCTCTCTGGGGCTGAGCGCGGGGCACAGCGAGCTGCACACGCACACACAGCGTCTCCCGCTCTCCCTGGGCTACAAAGGGAACAGGAACGCGGTCGCTAGGGGGGGAAGCTGCATCCTCCGGAGGGAGATGGTCCTACCTCCCGGCCGAGGACGGCCACGGGAGAGCGGGAGAGCGGCGCAGCCCCTCATACAAGGCGGCCGGGCAAGAAGGGCGCTGAGAGGGCATCTCCCGGGATGCTCTCCCGGGACTCTCTGGCACCACGTTTCCCGCCCCTGCGGGTCCCCATCTTCTGCAAAGGAGCGTTTATTTCGACGGGATGAGAGGGCAAGGGAGGGTCGCGGTTACTCACATGGGCTCCAAGGTTTTGCTGAGCCAGGATTTCAGCGCCTCGAAGTTTTCTATGATCATTTTAACCACCATCCAGAGCGGCCCGGGCCCCCCGCCTCCCCGCCAGCAGCAACAGCAGCAGCAGCCCCGGCGGCGGGGTCCGCGCCGCCCCGCCGGCCGGCACCCCGGCTCCCGCCGCGCCTCCCCGCACCCTCCGCCGCCTCCCGGTTCGGCAGAGGCCGCCTGGCAGGGGCCGGAGGCCCAGCGACACGGAGGGGGCGGAACCAGTCAAGCAGCGGCTGCTCCCCGCGGGCCCCGCTCTCGCCGCTGCTCTTCCAGGGAGCGTGTCCCAGGCGCTGCGCGGGTCCCCCCCGCCGGAGGGCGGCGCGGCCGAGTGTGGCGGCGGCGCGGTCCGGGACGGGCGGCCCCCCCGCCGCCCTGAGCCGCAGCGCCCGACGGAGCGAGCGCCCGAGCGAGCGGGTAAGATGGCGGCGCGCCGCTGTCGCGAGAGCCGAGAGTCTCGCGAGGCCTGGCGGCGCGGGGGCTGCCGGGAGGCGGGGCCAAGCAGGGAGGCCGCTGTGTGGGGAGTGAGCAGAGTCGGTGGGGCGGCTGGGGCGTCTTCCGGCGCTCACCTGTTTCTTGGTGCTGTGGCTGGACCGAGCAGTTCTCTAGTGGGAAAATAAATGCCATTTTGTACTGCCGACTGGTGTTTGAAATGCGTATGTCCTTGTTTCCTGGAAACGCTGTTACCCGTACCTAATATGACCACAGAATCATAGAATGGGTGAGGTTGGAAAGGACCACAGTGGGTCATCTGGCCCAATCTCTCTGCTCAAGCAGCGTCATCCCAGAGCACATTAAACATGCTTCCAGATCGTTCTTTAGTAACTCCATTGAGGGACACAGCCTGTTCTTACGCACGGTCATCTGCACAGTCAAGTTTCCTGGCATTCAGGTGAAACTTCCTGTGCATCAGTCTCTGCCCATTGTCTCTTGCCCTATTGCTTGGCACCACCGAGAACAGCCTGGCTCCATCCTCGTGGCACCCTCCCTTCAGATAGTTACAGACATTGATGAGACCCCCACTCAGCTGTCTCTTCTCGAGGCTGAACAGGCCATTGCAGCTGCTGGACCTGCCCTAGGAGCTCCATGTCTTCTCTTGTACTGAGGAGTACAGAACACACACTTCAGATGTGGCCTCCCCAGGGCTGGGTAGAGGTGCAGGATCAACTCCCAGTACCTAATGGCAATGTTTTTCCTGATGCATCCCGGGATACCACTGGCCTTCTTGGCCACCAGCGCACACTGCTGCTCATGGACAGCTCGTTGTCCGTCTGGACGCCCAGGTCTTCCTCAACAGAGCTGCTTTCTAGCAGGTCTCCCTCAATCTGTACTGGTGCTTGGGGTTATTTCTTGTAATAAACCCTCAACTGGACACAGTTGCCACCCATCTCGGCCCTCCCACAAGTGGAGAGCAGCCCCCCAATGCCCCGGCCAGCTGGGAGCTGCAGTAAGGGGCCGCACCCTGGACAAGCAGGAAGGGAGGCACAGCCAGTACTCCCTCGGCTCCCCACGTGCAAACTCCCGGAAATGTTTGCCACTGACAGGAGAAGGAAAAACATCCCTTTTTTGGTTTTATTTTTCTTTTTTTATTTTTTTCTTGTTTTAAGGAAAGCTGGGACCAAAAAAGATGTCTTGAAAACATGAGAGTTGGCCGCAAAGTTCCATATCTTCCTGATGTAGGGGCTCCTAGCTCCTCAGGGTGCACCTGGCGGGGGAGCCCAGCCCAGAGCACTGCTCGAACATCCCCAAGGGCTGCGGCAATGGAAACACATGGAACAGCTTTCTGCACACCTGTGTGGCGCCTTCCCATGCAGAGTTACGTATGTTCTGCTTTCGCTGGTGCCCGAGCGCTGCAAGAAAATGTCCCAGCTCAAAGTCCCTCAGTCAGATTGATCTGGGATTTCGAAAGATCTGCGTCGCACCTGAGCTCCCACCCAGGCATTGTGCACAGGCAATGCACAAAGGCAAGTGTTTCAAGGAAATCATTCACTCTGCCTTTCTTGGGATGACTCCTGAGCTGCCCGCCTGCTGTTCTCAGAGGGAGAGGAACTTCAAGTGATTCACTGTCACTTAGACAGCTAAATGAGAGCTGGGGGAGGCTAAGGCTGCCTGCACACAATTATTTGTGGCTTGATTATCATCCTTGAAAGCTTGTAGAAGACTGGAGAGTGTAGCAAGGCAACCAAATAAGCTGCCACTTTAGCAGGTATTTGGTGAGGACTTCCCAATTACAAGATATACTTCGATTTCCCTGCACAGTGGAGAATGAACAGCACATCCAGTCAGTAGATCGAAATTCACCAGAGCCTGACATTTTATGGAGACTGTTCTATAAACATGTAAAAAGCCCTCGATAGACAGTCACCAACTTGTAAGTTAACTCCTCGTGAACACATAGAAAAGGTCATTAAGCTTGGGATTCTGATGAGTCTCTGAAGGGACAGGCACACAGAGATTAGGCATTGTGATAAGAATCTTAGTTTGGTTTTGGATCTGTCCCTTAATCCTTTGCAAAAGTGAGTGTCTAGTGGAAGTAATTCAGACAAGGCCTGCATCACTCCACTCTCATCTTTGTAACTACCTTTGATCCTTGGATATACAACAGCCAGCAGGAAAACACAGGCTCTAAGGCTTCCCCACATAATGTGTGGATATAATCACAGTAGTAATTTCTCTGTGTTTGATATTTCATTTTCTAAACTTTCAACCATTTGGAAGCACAGTGCTGTAACTAAATGAAATTAGTGATCACAAAAAGTTTTTCACAAATAAATTTTATGACTGGATAAGACTTGCCTGCACGTGGTAGTTTTTGAACATTTCTCTGTTTATAGAAATGTGCTGTTATCACACTTCTGTGGCTATATTCAGAGTAACAATAAATAAATAAATAAATAAATAAAATGCTGACATTCCCAGTTCTAGAGTTTGCAGACCTGAAATATTAAAAGCCTTATAAATATTTACATCCCACATCTTCAGAAGTGACTGCAATGTTTTGTAGCATCTTTTGGCAATGTTCATTTCATTTCACAGCTGGAATTAGAGGAATACAAAATAAAACTATTAGGTCTGGGGAAATTATTTCCTCTGAAAGATAAAGTGTCTTCTATTATAAGGTGGTTTCTACTTAAGATGCAATATCTTTAGGTTCTTAATAGCAGTTTTTAAAACACACAAAAAAAGGAATAGTTTTTACTTAACTCAAACTTCATTAACATATGAAATCAGTACTTTAACTGAAAAAAAAATCATAAAGATCATGTTTCATATAATGCAACATAATGGAGAATCTGTACAAAGGGTCAAAGTAATAATTAACTTCTACAGTGTCATAAAACAAATAAGTTTTTATTTCTCCTGTAGCTGTTCAATGTAAAATTCACATACAGTTCAAAGGAAAAAAAACAGACCCTAAATTTCATCCCTACCTGTACAAAAAAGCCCTGAAGAAGATAACAGGGAAAAAATGAATCTTTGAAAAGATTGGAAAGCAACAAAAGAACACCCTGAACAGCTGTCATTAGGTTTCAACAAATTAACACTTTCATTTAAAAAATCAGTTACAGCTGATATGTGATAGTGACAACCTGTATCATGTATATGACCTATAAGTATTCTAGTCTAGTCTAGTCTAGTCTATTCTATTCTACATTTAATAGGAACTAAGTAACTAAATAATAATTCCAAACTATGAAAATTCACATATATATTCTGTGGATTAATATAAATGTTGCATTTTAACATCAATAAACTCAAAATATAAATGAACTGTTATGCAAATAAAGTAATACAAATCTAATGCTCTTACTTATTTGTGCATCACAGACTCCTAACAGCCCTTTTGGCTTAAGAAACCTTTGTTAAGTTCTTCAGAGAAGTATAGATGTTTTCATATATAATAACTCCCTAAGTTCATAGGTATGGTGTACACTTAGTTTGCAGTAATCTTATCTAACACAATGTAGTGACCTTTGATGTCTAAAAACAATGAGTTGTATTTATCCACATTTTTATTGGATCACTTGCTAAGGCGAGAGCTGAATGTAGCCAGTGAAATTAAGAGAGCTCGATCCTTCCTGACATTTCTTGAGATTTTTTTTCTCTCACTCCTCTCCAAAGCCATTGAACTTGTGCTCACGAACAATCTTTGTCAATGTGTAAAGCTGCAATTTTTAAGTGTTAAAGATTTTTGTTTGAAAGCTGACATCTTCTTAACTGTCCATAGATAATGTCTTTTTAACTCAGGTGTGTCCCTTTTTTTTTTTTAAATACAGAAAATAGTTGTAGAAGAGAACATTAGGCACATCATCCATCGTTTTGCCAAACCTATCCTACCTTCATTAGTCAGTATTTCTGTCATACAGAAAAAAAAAGTTAATTATTCTTCTTTTTAATTTTTTTTGTGTGTGTGTGTATGGTTTGGTTGTTTTGGTTTGGCTTGGTTTTTTTGTTTTTTAAGTGAGCTTAATTTTCTTTTGAAGACAAGCTAGACAAATCTACGTCATTACAAAATTCTTGAATCTATGCTTCTAACACTTTAACTTTTTATTTAGGAAAATGCAATTGCATTTGTAATTGTATTTAAACATTCATCTCAGACTGGAGTGTTTTTTCTGGTGTTAAATGTGATTCTGGTTTTGCATAGCGGGTGTAATACACTCATTCCAGACTTGGGGCTCCTACAGCCTCCCAGAAAAGGCATTTCAGCATTATAGACCTCAGATGTATTGGAGCAGATGATCTGAAGATCAAGGGTTCCATGTCCCTGCAGCATATTACAGCCCCTAGCATCAACACATGGTCTAAAAAAAGCAGGGCTGATGAAAATGGATGGCACCAAGATGGACTGATGGAACTAAACCATTTTTGTATGTTGTTCAGATTTTCAGTTTGTACTTACACTGAGTTTTGGGGTTTGCCATTGGTTGCTATGTAGACATGTATCTGTACATGCACTGTCTTTACTCTGTGTTAAAGAGTCAAATGATGTTCCTCCTGATGCTCCTTGGCTAGTTTATAGCGAGTTTCATTTCAGGAGGCATCAGTATGAGTTTTGAGGATCATGTCACAGAATTGATCCAGACCTGAAGGCTCCCTCTTCTTCACAAATAGGAAATGTTTATCAGTTCCTGAGCATCTGAAAGCTGAGGCACTTCTGCCTTTCCCCATGAATACACCTACTTGTGCTTTCACAGGTATCACAAAGCAGGTCAGCTTTGTAATACTCTTACTTGACTGTGGTCCACAAAGATCAATGTTTATATGAATGTTTAGTCCTTTGCTTTTTACCGTTGACTGCTGCATAGTGAATTTAATCAAACAGAGCCATTGCCACTTAAAAAACAGGGCCTGTAAAAGCTCTCAGAGGAGATAGTCTGTAAGATGTAAATGTCTTCCTCTAACCTTGAAACCAGAAATTCAGTTATTAAATAAGCTGTGGACATTAGACAACTTCCTTGTCCACAGTCTTTCTATACAGCAGACGTAAACATTGAGATTCTATATCTCTCCTTCTTTCTCTTGCTGCAGGAAGCAGATAGGTGACATAGCTGGAGAGAAGGGGTCTATGTGGCTCTACTGAGCAAGGGAGGACTCCAGAGGTCCCTTCCAACCTAAACCACCCTCCGATTCTATAAAAGGCTTTGTGCAGAGTGCCTCAAAGCCGCAAGTGTTTGAAGTATTCATACCTGGTGCATGGAGCATTTAGCCTGAGATTGCAAGTCACAGAATAGAGCACTGCTTTTTTGAACTGTCCTAACAATTGTTCAACAGGTTTTCTTGGAAGCCAAGGTTGTAACAAGTTGCTACCATCAGAAGTCAAACCTATAAATTCTGTGGTTTTAATTATTGTTTAAATATAGAGACCAGTAGTTGATATTTAGTTGATATTTATTAGAATACATCACACTTTGAAGTCACACTAAGCTAAGTCTGTATTGTGTATCTCTAAATGGCCTTGTGTTTTGAAAAGTAGAAGCTGTTGGGTTTGTAAGTCAAGATGCTGGTGGTGTAGAACTTCATTAATTTATACTAATGCAGGGATAGCTTGTTGTGGACTTGTTGTTAACTTGTACTAGGACAGAGGCAGGATTGCTCCACTTGGCCAATGGCAGCAAAATTAAGCTTAGCCCCTGCTTGCACCGGTGGGAAGGATGACTGGAAAAGGGGGCAGGGTGTAATTAATATCTCCTTCCTTTTCTTCCCAAGTTGCAGAGTAGCAGGAAAGGAAAGACATAGCTCATAACTCTGCCCCTATGATACTAACCAGCAGAACTTCTTCTTCCAGTAATCTTCTTAATGGAGTCTCAAGCTACTGTGTCATCCTGGTTTGCACGAGCCAATGATTATGGGGCAGAACCACACCTGAATTTATGTCTGTGTGTGGGGTAAGAGGCTGCCTGCCTTCCCCAATTCCCTCGGGCAAATTGCTGTGAAGGAGGGGCTGAAGCTGGAAGCAACTGTGACGCTCTTGGTGCTGCTGCGGTCTCAGCTGTCATGTCATGAAGAACACACGCTGTGGGTGGGATTTCCTGCTAGGGAAGAGAGGCTGCCTCCCTAGTTATTCGGCTGGTCCATCCCAGATGTTATTTCCAAAGTCCCGTCTGCAGTGTGTCTTAGACCCTACCTAATGCACTGACCCATTTTTGGCCATAAACCTACAGTTTTGGCTCACACGACCCAGTTATATGTACATCTGATTCCTGAAGTAGCATATTTTTGCTTAGTGCTGTCTAGTGTATTTTACTTTGCAAATCTTGTGCAAAAAAAAAAAAAAAAAAAAGGTTTCCTTTCCATTTCAGATGTTACTAACACAGAAAACATAGGAGGAAGCAAGCAGGATCTTTATTTTGTCCTTCCTGCTAGCCCTCATGCCCAGCTCACCTTCCTATTAAACCGAACAAAAGTAAAGGAAAATTGTTTTTCCGAGTTCTTGTGTAGGGTACACCACGCTGGAGAGAAGGCATTCCTGAGTCCCAGGATGGACCTTGTCGCCTCTGAGATGGCTCAGCTATCTAAGATCATAATCAAATCGTAGTAAATGGAAAAAGTAATCTCAAGTTCCAGAATGCACTTTATCCATTTATCTTGAAACTACTATTTTCAATTATAAATAAAAAATGTTATGAGTTAAAACTGAAAAAAACAGCCATTGTTAAAGATTGCCCTGAGACACCACATGACTAATCCAGCAAGGATGGCTTTGTACTACAGATGTAAGAGCTCTGTGTTAAATGAAGTGGAACCACTGCAAAGAATCTTAAAGGATACCTTCTGTCATATTTGAGGTGAAAGCTGTATTGTTCACACCACCTGTTCTTCTTCATTGTAGACTTTACATAATCATGTATGGTGAAGCGACAAAGTCATGGTTCTAGGAGTTCGTCCTATGCAAATAAGCTGCTCCTGAGAGGATGAAGCTATCTACTTTTTACTTCTGGTACTGTTTGGTTTTGGGGAGCTACTGGGTTTGCAATTACACAATTAAAAATTATCTAATTTTAGCATTAAAAAGGTTATTTAAAGCTTCTTTGTGAACAATTTATTAGATAAATAATTATTTTAAAGATTTCAGATTACCCACCATGGAGATCAGGATGTCTGTAACTAACTACTCTTAAAAATTACCTGCAGCATTACAAATATTCGGAAAAGTGCTGTTGTGCCTTATGCAAGGCATTTTCATATTTTTTAACGGTCAGATCTTGGAAAAAAGCTTTCAAGAAGCTTGGAAATAAAATATTTTAAAAATAATTTTAATTTCCATTTGAAGCAACTTTTAGTTTTTCTCAGTGAAGAAGCTGAAATAGTACAGTGCTTTACATTTTTGCTCTTTCTGTTGTGCACAGACCTCAGGCCTGATGTCAGCCTGGTTAGGATTTGCCCAGGTCAATGTTGCTGCAGAGCCAGGAGAGGGAGCACAGACATTGCTGCTTCTTGGTCATGCTTTTAGAGGCAACTTGGATTATTTCCAGAGGAGGAGACATTGTGGAATCCTCTTTTTCTTCTCTTTTTTTTTCTCCCAAGTTTTTTAACAATATTTAATTAGGGGAAGTTAAACACTGGATATTTCCTTCAATTCCTATAAAGAAAAAAAAAAAAGCAAGGAAAAAAATCTCTTCAATTTTATGAATGGCTGGTACTATTTTAACATTTTAAAAACTTTTAAGGAGTAATTTTGCATTTTCTTCTGAAGACATTGAGGAAGGTGAATTTTACCAGAATCCAAATATAGGAGAAAAACTTGATTCACTGCAGTCTAATATTAGAACAGGTCTTTCAGTGTGTTTTATAGTTTTCACCTAACTTCAGATCATATGTTTACTTAGAAATTTTCAAGTATTAAAAGCATTATTTTAAAGACACAAAGGGTAGATAAGTTCTCTCCAATTTTTTAATAACAATTGTTAGAACTTCCTATCTCACCTCTGTCATAATTTTTTAGATTTCTCATTTATAATTTCTCGTACCACTTAGATGTTCCTGACTTTAGAGAGAAAACCATCAGCAAGTGCCTTGTTTCACCCTGATAATCATTTCTACTACTTAACCAGTTGATATAGAAGAGTTGCATTGCTTTCCTGTTGCAGGACTTGGGTGAAGCTTTTTAAAGAATTCCCTGAATAAAATTGAAATATATAATCTATGTGATGGCCTTGTAGTAGTGAAAAAAGGTTCACTCTTATGTCCTTGGTTTGAGATCTGTGTCCAAAGAGCACTGACAGCATTACAAGGATAACAGCTTACAAGTCAAGCAATGCCTGAGTGAAGGCTGCCAGTTGTCCTGATGGCCAGCTCTGTCATTCAGGGCCACAGACTCTCTATCCCAGGTGCTCAGGGAGCAGGAGGCTGGCTTCTCACTCAGACTATATGAGGCAACATGTCAGGTAACTTCACTCTCTGTGTCCCCCCATGGCTCCTTATATACTCAACAGATAAATCTTATCACCTTTTTTCTGTGTATAGAGGACTCGTGGGAGAAGTGATGGTAGGTAATAGTAATACAAATGATAATCATCTGGCCACACTGATCCCAAAGGGGTGAAGTTTAAAATTTTCAGTGTAATGAGAAAAAAGATCAGTGGAGTCACTATCCTGGACTGGACAAGAGCAAGCCTTAAGTTGCTGAGGGAGCCGGTTTGCCTTTTGAGGACTTAGGGCTTTCTATAAGAGCAAGTCAGTATTGAAGAACCACTTTCTACACGGGTTGTAGTGAATGGCTGGTATAGCAACACAAAGTAAATGAAGGTTTCCCATTTTTAACACCTTTCCAGAGTAGGTTTACATTTTCTTCTGCCACCTCTGAGGAAGGTATAGCTTATCAAAATGGATGAAGCTTATCAGAATTGATGAATCACAGTGGATGAAGGGAAGACAATTGAAACAGTTTTTCTGGTTTTAGTTAGGCTTATATGTTAAATGCTGATACAAGGAAAACACAGAATTTTCTCAGAAGCTAATCTGAAACTGGACTACTTCCTAGAATGATCAATAAACATGCAAGGATTTTCTACCTGCTGTTTATGCAGTTATGTTATTAAGGTCTGAAGGATTTTCAGATATATTTATACATAAAAGATGCAGCACATCTGATATAAGAGAACTGGTTTTGTTTGGGGTTTTTTGTTGGTTTCATTTGGGGTTTTTTCCCTTTGGGAAAGGCAGAGGATGACAATCACTTTTTATACAGTTCCATAAAACATTCTGACTTAGTCCACAATGATTTTTTCCTGCATCTAACTTCTGATTGCCAGCAAAATGCCTTTTTTTCTTTCCTCTTCCCATATTGCAACATCGACCCGTCGTGTACATCTGTCATGTGGCGTGACAGAAAAACACCTCTTCCAAAATCTCTTCTCTTTTCCCACTAGAGGGAGAGCTCTCCCAAAATACTTATGGGAGACTGTTCCATTGACAGAAGCTCTTCTACTCTAAACAAGCCTTTTGCTTGCTCCCCTGCAATGAAATGAAATGAAATGAAATGAAATGAAATGAAATGTAATAAAATGTAGTGAAATTAAATTTCTATCAGATTTTGAAAAAAAAAAAGAACTGGATATTTGTATTTGCTCTTCTTCCTTTTTTTTTAGGTTTTTGTTTTGTTTTGTTATGTAGTTATGTTTTTGCGGTGTTTTAATTGAAAAAAACCCCAAAACAATCTTATGCACGTTCAGAGGAGTGAAGCAGACAGAATTTTAGGTATATAATTCTTGGAAATGTAAAAATAAGCAGAATTTGTGCACAAGTATTTGTATCTTCATTATCAGCCATATTAATATGCCCACGAAATTGTTGGCTCAATAAACCTTGACTCTGTTACAAATCTGAAGCCAAACACTTGCAGCAGCACTCAGTAATATGTTGTTCAACTAAAAATAGAAACTCATATCACCAGCAAAGGGTATCCAGGAGGGAATGATATATTCTATAAATATACTGAGATACATGTGGATTAGTTTAATCTAATTAAGTATATGTAAACAAACCAACAGACAGAGCTTTGAATGGAAGTAACATGAACAGAAAAGGAAATTCAAGGGAAGCTAGTTAAACTTCTTAATATTATGCCTTGATTAAAAACAAAAAAGCAACAAAAAAGTTTCTTGTTTGCTGAGCAACTATTACATTAAGAATTTGCACACTACTGTCCCTACCTAAGTCAATCAATTTTAGGAAATATTTGAACAGTAACAGTATTTCTTCTATATTTATCTTACATTTACAAATATCACCCTGTGGTTTCAAGTACTTAAATTTCATTTTCCATCTGAGATACTTGGAAAGGGACAGCTCTGCATAGGGTAATTGCTTAGTACTTTCTGATTGTAGCATTTTGTCAAAACCAGGCACATTTATAATTCAGATGAGGTTCCCAAAAACTCGTTGAAAATAACTGATGGCATTTTAAAATTTAGGCCATGGAATTAGAGTTATGAGAATGTTTTATAAAGAATAACTTATTTGTTTGCTATGTACTTTTCATATTTCCATGTTGATCTGTAATCAAGAAATCATGGTTAGAAATTACTTTGATATTCATGTTGAGGAATATGTTCAGTGCCAGTAGCTTGGGGTACAGATGCAGTTGGAGCTGCAGGTTGGGCTCTGGGTGTTGGAGCCCCAGGCAAGAAGCTGTGAACTGCTGACCCTCTGCAGAACAGAGGGCACAGGGACCTGTGGCCTGGCCAGGTGACCAGACAGACAGAGACACAGCAGGAGCTGAGGACTCAGCTGGAAGGCCCCAGACTTTGCCATGCCCACACTGTGAGGGTATGAAAGCCCAGGGAGTTCTTTGTTCAGGGTCTGTCCTCAGAGGCACCAGTGAACCAGTATGGAAACCTGGTCTGACTGTGTGAGAGTGGGATCTGTAGGGCATCAAGACGGACAGCTGTCAGCTCCCTGGAGCCACCCACTGTGAAGGGACCTCGGTCCCAGCAGTGACAGTCTCAGGTGGTGAGACTGTGACTGCCAGAGTGGCTCCTGGACAGACAGGGAAGTTTCCTTAATGTTCAAATAGCTTTGGCAAGACTCACACATGAAATTAAATCAGAAGTTTTAAAAATATTGATAATAATGAAGTAACAGGTCGCAACAGGACTTCTACAGAAATAATTCCTTTAAATTTATTTAAATTTAGGATAATAATTCCTTTAAATTTATTTACAAGGAAAGCATAGACACAGACACACAGAAGGGATAACTTTCAGCTCCCGAATCTGGTTTCTGTCAACATTTATTATAATCTTGTTGGTTTAAAAAACAGTGCTCCTCACTATTTATTCAAGAGGATGTTGAAAGTCTGGATAGATACCATGTCAAATTAGGAGGAAGAAAGAGGAAGACCCAGCTCTGCTGACTGAGGTGATCTCAGCTAAGCCATGCGAGGAAAATACCAGCTGGCTTTGAAGTCCAGCCAGATTTAAGTGGGTTAAATTAATTCATGTATGGCCTCACTAAAGTCAATTTTTATTTGGAGTCAGTAGGCAGTTTCAGCTAAGGGCATGAAATTACTTTGGAAGAGATAATCTAATTTTTCTTTGGCAAAAATTATAAAGTTAATAAACTATAACTTAAGTGGAGTATAGTTAATTTCCCCACATATATACACACACAAAAACCACTTTAATAAGAGAAATTAAAGAAGTAACATCTTAGCACTAAAAAACCCTCTGCAGACATTCTCTATTGATTTTCTCAAGGTAATAGCTCAAGATTTTTGGGGCTATATATAACCCAATAGCTATGTAAACAAAATAATCCAATATATATTGGATAATTATTCTACTACAGGATAATGAACAGGAAGAGAAGATAAAGGACTTTCATATAGTTAGACAATAAAGTTTTTGGCCAGCTATACTGTCTACACTTGGCCTTTTTACACTGTAATTCTGGCATCTTCTAGTTGGTAGAGGTCATATTTCTCTGTTATTTATTGAGCCTCAAATGCATGTTTGTTTTTGTGAAAATACATAGAAATTAGCTGTGTTCATGCCTCAACATGATCCAAAAGATTAGCTACTGATACTTTGAGGCATACAGAAAGCAGTGAAGTACAAGGCTATGGTGGGGGAAGAGAAATAGAGTGTTATGAGAATTGGATGAGGAAGAAGGATTATTTGGCTCATAATGTTACAACTGCTTCCGTGCGCAGCAGTAGTACAACCTGTAATAAAATTATCCATCTGTATCTCCTGGTGCTCTATATACAGCTGTGTTTGCTGCCTGCTTTACAGCTAGGCTCTGTCGGGAAGCAGCAACCCTGGGGTACTCTGCAAGGCCACTGGGGCTGGCAGCTGGGAATGATGGAGGGGCTGGCAGGGCAGCAATTCCCATCACCCAAACAAGGAGAAAAGATGAAAGGTGGTGATGGGAACCAGGTGAGCCAGCAGTCCAGGCAACCAGACATGTCCATGGGAATGAGGTAGGTCTGGGGTCAAGGAAAGTGAGATCAGTGTGTGGGGATTGTGTCTGTGACAAATTATCAAGGTCAGCCACCATCCAATGATCTCCAGGCAAGCCTGTAGTTGTGAGGCAAGTCCAAGGCCATGGTCCTGGTATAATGGACAAATGGATCAGAAAAGGATTCTTGCAACTATACAAAATACTGATATATTCTATGGTTGGTTTTTTTTTGCTTTAGTCAGCATTTCACCTTGAGTATAGAAACACTGTGGTTGCCAGCAACATGGCCAAATGTTACGTTGCTGTTTTTCTACTTGACTGTTCCTATTTTTGAAGTACATAAAAATTACAGCTGATGCTGAGAAGTCAGAATGTCAATGCATAGTGAAAGATTGTAGTAGAAAAGTTTAAAAGCTAAGCAGAAAATACCACTATTAGCCCCATTTTTCAAGTGAGGAGCAGCACTTGGCCAAAGTATACAAGAAGACCTAAACTCAGTTTCTGTGCAAGACAAGTCTTCTGTTAATCATTTGGCTGATGAGTGGTCCAGATTCCCTGGCTGTGACTAGCAGTTGGCTCCTAGGTGGAAGTGGCCATGACACAGAAGTGGAGTCAATACTAGGGGATTTCTCTTCTCTGACCAAACTGGATGAACCATTTTCACTTCTCGAGCAGTGTGTGACCACAATGATAATGTTTCCATTATCAAACACAGAAATATTTTCATATTCAGTTTTGGTACTGAATCCATTTTCCTGTACTCCCTGGTAGGAGAGGTCAGTGGAAAACCATCAGAGTGGTTTTCTGGCATCTGGCCTGTGAGAAGATGCTGAAGGACAAGAGCTTTTTCAGCCTGAAGAAGTCATGGATTCAGGGACACTTAATAGAAGCCCTCACCTAACAATGCCTGTGGAGAGGTGAGCAAGAAGGTGAAGCCATGTTCTTCCCAGTGGTGCGTGGTGAGATGAGAAGAGATGACAGGCACTAACTGAGACAGACTGGACATAAGAAAGAATTTTTTCCACACAAGGACAGTCAGGCAGGGAAGCAGGCTGTCCAGGAAGGTTTTGCCATCCCTGGACTTGGAGGCGGTCAGGACTTGATTGGACACAGCCCTAAGCAACCTGGTCTGACTTCAGTGAGCAGGAGGTTCAACTGGAGACTTATTGAGGTCCTTTGCAGCCTGAATTATGCTGTGTGTTTATGTTCTGTGTCTTTGTTGGTCACCTTGGTCTCCCTTTATAATTAACAACATTTCTAGGAAGTGATTAATTTGACCTATTTATCATGAGTATTTATTTTAACTGAGAGGAATGATGCTATACAACTGTTTCTTCACTATGAAGATAGTCCAGACAGCTAACTCAGATCTAATTATCAGATGTTAAGTGTCCAAAATAGGTCAGGTAGATCCCATCTGGGTGTATGTGCTCCCTGAAGCACCCAGTTAGATTCCAGGGAGGGCAGGAAGGACTTCTGTGCAGCCCTATAGCAGTTAAAACACTTGCTCCAAAAAAAAAGATATCTGAAATATGAACTGCATTCCTCAAATTCTTCTGTTTTGATCCAAGACCTCTCTGATACCGAACTAATAAATGTATAGAGCATGGCGTTTTCCATCTCTCTGGTAACTGTCTGATTTTTTGCCCTTTTCCATCTCAGGCCCCTTACACCTTGCATAAGGCTGTGCCTCTGCCCCTCTCTTCCATGGACCCATGGCTTCTTCCTGAAGCAGCCACAGGGCCAGCTCTCTCTGCTACTCAGAGAATGGTATGGCAGCTACTAAATCTAGCTTCTGTTGGCACCAGCAAAATTATAAATAGCTCACTTAGGTGCTTCTGCTGGGACTTTGATTTATGGCAAAGGGACACTCTCTGATTTTTAAATTGAATTGTTTAAAAATACCTTTTTTTCATGTGATTTGTAAATAAGCTAAAGAAATAACATTCATGCTACCATAGGATCTTGTCCTTTTTACCAGTGTAATGGTAACTCAGCCAGCATAAACTCTTTAATACATTTCACAACTATATACATAGATATAAAAAATCACTGGCATGTTTATTTATGTTACTAATAATGTGTTGGCAACAAACAACACAAATATATTACAACAATAAATTATCATAGGGATAATACTTTTGATTTGTCCCTGAATACTCTATTCAGGTTATTTGTATGAAAAAGGGCAGTAGTTTTCCATGCATTTAGATGTATGGATCTCCTATATAGGAGAAAAAATATCCCAAAGTTAAGCATGCTAGAAGTATCCTTGCCATTCATGCCTATTTTTGCTAGAAAGAGTCCACAATTCCATTGAATGTCAATACCACTCTGATTTCTAGGCTTCTCAAAACCAAGCCTTTAGCTTAATTATAACTGTGGTTTTTCATGCCTTTTTAGTGTTCTGTGCTTTATGACCTTTGATTTTTCGTGTATATTCATTATACCAAGGCACTTTATGTTGCTTTTCTTCTATCACTTTGTATGTTATTACCGTTTCCTTTTGTGACTCAAGCAACATCATCTTTGCTGGTAATAATTCAAAGCAAGAATGTGATACTGCATTTGAAAATGTACATCTTCCTGACATAACTCCTCCTTCTATGTGGTGTGTTTTGTCTTCAAACATTAGCACTCTGAGGCACATGTGTGACTGAACCTTGGGAATGTGTACTTCCTTTTGAAGTTTGCTTGCATTGCTAAGTCACAACAGGGTGCAAGTCGGGATTCCTGAGCACAGAAATGAGGACTGGCTATCATTCTTTTATTTCAGCATCTCATTCACAGACATGTCTGTTTTGTTTCCATAATTATTGCAAACTGTAAACTTCACACATATTGATAGATTAATTTTGTACTAGACTATTATAGAAAACTCTAACTGAATCTAATCTGTTTTATTATTGTTACTTGACAACATGCTTTGTATCATTAAACTGCAAGTATGATCCCTGGGAGAAGTCTGGGTTTTGCCCAGCTTTAAACAGTTCCTAGGCATGATTTGGATAACAGCAGGGGTAAGGGACCTTTCCCAACAACCAATTTAGGTCAGGCCACCCTGTTCTGGAAAGCCTAGCCACATAGCTATGGGGGTGAGGGCTTCTCTATGCCAATCGCCTTTAGTGCCAGAGAACAGTCCTTGGTACATTTGATTTCTCAATATAGCCCAGACAGCCGATGTGGAAATTTCCAGTTGCCTGATAATTTAGAAAGTTCGATTGCTTAAGTTAAATGTATGGATTTAGGGCCTAATTATAGATCTATTTTAAAAAATAAATTGGCCTGAATAACTGAATGAGTACAGGGCAAAGAGTTCCTCCTTAATGCTTGATGGCTAGGAGATGTGCCAGATGCCACTTGCTAGCTGTATCACTCCTTCTGAGTACTGTATTGGCTTTCCCATCCTCTGGCTGCTCAGTAAATGCCCAGAAATGCTCTGTCCATTTCCCATTTGTATACAATTTAGGCACACAAAAAGACTTAGGCTATCATCAGCAAATAGCTGTCAATAAAACAGCAACACTCATGATTTGACTTGGTTTGCTTATACTTCTTTACCTCCTTTGCTACAGCAATGCATCTTCCTGCAAGTCATGTCTAAAAACTAATTGATAAACTAATAACTTTCAGGCTGCAAAATGTAAAATATATCCTCATGTTAGATGCTCAAAGTGGGAAAAAAAAGGACACTGAGCAGACTTCACTCTTTGAAGTGCACAGCTTCTTTTGGCTTCAATGAACCATGAAAATATCAAAGGGATGACTTACAACTCAGTATTTTGATGTTCATCAGTAGTCGGATTGCTTTAGTAAGAAAAACAGTGGCATCAGTATTGTACAGCATTGCATTACACACTTCAACTTTCTTTTTTAAGTTGGTATGATATTAGTTCTGTTAAAGAACACAGAATCTCCAGTGGTCTTGTGAGGTGATGATCCTTGAAAAACTCCAAGTGGAAAGATTTTCAGAGAAAGTGAAAAAATCAGCCTATTTCATATGAAAATGACACTTGAGTGTATCCTTCCTTTTGAACCTATTTATTCTTTCAAGGTATTCGTGAAGAAGGGATGGAAAATTTAAAGAACAATTGTGTTCCTATAAATTCATGAAAAAAATCACTGATGCAACTATAGGTTTGTACTTACTTTTATGATATATTTAATTGTCTTTCTTACTCAAATGTTCCATCTGTAAAAACAAAAAAAAAACCCTGTTAGGATCTTTCATATGAGAAACTATTTCACAATTAATTTTTGGTCCTGAAATTATCTGAAGAATAGTTATAAACATTCCATCTTTGCCTGAAGGTCTTCCTTTACTCTGGCCCAAATAATTCTCAGTTAATGCTTGTAGTAATTTCAATTGCTCTAACTTACTAATGTTTGTGTTTACAAACTGGTGGCTAATATAATTTGCCAGCTTACAATAATGAGTTTCTTCTTGTTGCTGTTGTTGATCTCAAATTCTTTTGTCCAAATCCAATAATTATTTTTTTCCACAACCTATGTATCTTATTTCATAACCAAACTATTAACATATCTAAAAAGATAGTGGAACTCTTCTATAGCTGTGATATTCTGAAAATTTTATCTTCTTAATAAATTGTTTTTTCAGTCATTTTAAAGAAGCTACCATGTATCCTGGAGTGTTCCTAAACTGATATACTGATGAAATTTCCTTCTTTATCTATACAGTACATTTTTCAGCTTCTAGCACCTAATTTTATCATTTAAGTATTTTGAGATTCCTAATTTTTCATTAAAACCCACGGCTATTTTACAGATTGTCACAATGTGCTTTTCCCCCCTATGCCCTAGATTTTATAAAATCAATATGTTTAATAGTATTTTTCTTGAGTAGCTGACAAATACAAAATATTTGATCCCCTTGGAGTAGCTTAATTTTAAATCTCTTATTGATGTTGCCTTCTCATTTCCTTTGATTTTGGGATTGTGTAATGAAGATGGCATTAATGATAGAGATGCCAAGATAATATTTCAAATTAATCTTATCATGCTTTCTCCAAAGTTGTTATATCTAACTGTTTATCTGTTCCACTGAGATATCTTCAGACTACTAAACCTAGCTTAAGTCTTTTTGTTATCTTTTTCGTTTTATAATTAATCAAGAGATTTACCAGGATGTCATTTTTCTGTTCCCAAGCAATATGATTTCCTCTTGTTCATTTAAAAAAATATTTCTGCCATATTAGTTTCCAGAAAAAGCTATTTGCTTATGAGATAATTAAGAAGCTTAATCAAACATTCTCTCAATTCTTCTGTAGCTGTATTCTTCACAATAAAAAGATATCCATTTTTATTCTTCATCAGATCTTCTCCACTTCAGTGACAGTATCTTCCATATTTCCCTCTGCCCCATTCCAGCTCCTTCAGAGCTATATAGGCAGTGCTTCTACCACCAGCTCTTCACTGGTTTGGAGGTCTGAAAAAGAGAAGGCATCAGTCTACATAAGTAGGGTGAAGAGTGTGGATAGACATCAAATGCTGATTATCTTTTTGAAAAAAAAAATAATTAGTGGCATCAAATGAAGGTGGTGAGGGTCAGATTAAAACAAACAAACAAACAGAAAAGGAAATACTTCTTCACAGAATGTAGAAGTTTTGGCCATGTGGCACTGGAATATTAAAATGTCCCAAGAGTTCAAAAAGCAATGAACAAATGTATAGAAGGAAATTCTATGGGGACTGTTAAATACAAAGATGGTGCATACACTTTGCAAGCTACAGGCTGGACACTTACTCTGTGATGTGTCACAGAATGTGTCTTGTTCTTAGTCCTCTCTCTGAGTATAGCAGATTTTGGGAGCAAGATCGAGGTAGTTAACTTCCCTTATTAGTGTTCCAACAGACAGAAGTTAAGTGGCCACGAGCTGACATCATAATTTTTCAAAGCATCTTCTAAACTCATCTTTTTGAATATGTAAAGCATATCTAAAAATTCTACATATCTGATGCAGCAAAAAAGTCAATAAGAGTAATCCAAGCTACAAATATCCCTCAAATATTAAATGCTTGGGAGGTAGAGGCTATTAGGATAGTGTAATTACTATCCACAACTTTTACTTCTCATCAATACTTAATTGCAACCCAGTAAGATTCCAGGAAGGAATATAACAGAACCAAATGCAAGGTTATTATACACCAAGTGCAAGGTGCTGCACCTGGGTCAGGGCAACTCCTGGTATCAGCAAAGGCTGGGGATGAACAGACAGAGAGCAGCCCTGCCGAGAAGGACTTGGGGGTGCTGGTGGATGAGAGGCTGGACATGACCCAGCCATGGGCACTCACAGCCCAGAGAGCCAAACGTGTCCTGGGCTGCATCCAAAGCAGTGTGGGAAGCGGGTTGAGGGAGGGAATTCTGCCCCTCTGCTCTGCTCTGCTGAGACCCCACCTGGAACACTTCATCCAGCTCTGGGGTCCCCAGCATAGGAAGGACATGGATCTGTTGAAGCGAGTCCAGAGGAGGCCACCAAGATGATGAGAGGGATAGAGCACCTCTCCTATGAGGAAAGGCTGAGAGAATTGGGATTGTTCAGCCTGGAGAAGAGAAGGCTTTGGGGGTACCTTATGGCAGCCTTCCAGTGCCTGAGGGACTGTGCAAGAAAGCCAGAGAGGGTGTTACAAGGACATGCAGTGACAGGACAAGGGAGAAGGGCTTCAAACTGGAGGAGGGAAGGTTTAGGTCAGGTGTTTGGAAGAAATTGTTTACTGTGAGGGTGGAGAGACACCTGGAAGATGTTGGCCAGCAAAGCTGTGGGCACCCCATCCCTGGAAGTGTTCAAGGCCAGGCTGGATGGGGCTCTGAGCAATCTGATCTATTGGAAGGGATCCCTGCCCATGGCAAGGGAGTTGGAACTGTGTTATCTTTAAGCTCCCTTCAACCAAAACCATTCTATGTTTCTATGATACTTTATTCTGGTAGTGGAATAGTTGGGTGCCATTTCTGGTGCTTGATTAGCTTGTGCACTGCTTAATTTGTGGCGAACTTGCCTCTTTATGTCTTGGAATATCTTAAACCATTTACAAACAGCCTAAATATTCCTTGACTGTGCAGCTCCACTTAAGCCAGTGCTAGTTGACAGCTACTCACCAGAAGCAGAAGTTGAGAAGAGAAATACAGCTCAAACCTCCTTTATGATGTTAAGTCATTTATTCCCTCTGTCCTGCGGGGGACAGAGCACCCGACCTGGGCAAAGTCAGTGAGGTAAGAGGATGGGGCTTTCTGTCCTGCTGTTTTTTATCACAGAGAGGGGGAAAGGGGATACCAGGGGCGGAGCTGGGATAAACAACCAACCAGATCAGAGCCCGGGCTGCTTGAACATCAGACAGACCCGAATCAGTCACATGGCAGGGACCCGGTCGGGAGGGGGGGGAGTCGGTCCACCGCAACACTTTATTATCGAAAACTTCTGGGAAAACCCCTATTTTCCAACAGTCAGATAATGGCTAGAAAAGAGATTCTGACAGCTCAAGTACTGGCTGTTCTCAGTAATCTTGATCTCTTGCTCTGCCTTCTCTAGAGTTTACTCTTTGCTTCATATATAAAATACATGTGGAAACAGTGTTAAGAATTTCAGGACAGTCCATCCAAGAATAGAAATGAGGCAAGACCTGTGGGAGAGAGATTTTAATTTAATAGATAACTGCTAGATCTGGGAAAAAGGCAGGCATAACTGTTTTTTTTCTGGATATTTTTTGTATCTACACACTTTTCTTCCCTTATCTAATAGCTGCATAATTTAAAATCCCCATTATTTGTCTGGGTATTTTTCTTGTAATAATAACACATTGTTAATGGATACAGCTGCAGATCTATACAGTATCTTACTCATTTGCTGTGCTTTTGTTGTCAGCATGCTTCTGTCTCACTAATGATTTGTTTTTGTGAAAATTTAAGCCAATCTGTTTGTTTTTAAACTTTGAGAACTTAAAAAAAATATTTTAGAAAGACAATGTTATCAATTAAAAGAATTAATTGCTACTGTGAGTGCCTTCTTCATTTCTTATGAGGATTTCTTATGAGGCTGCTGTGTGGGTTTCCTGAGCTGAGTGGGGAGAACGAAAATAATTAGAGAGAAAAAATACAAAAGTTTGGTTCATCTGCTTTAACTTTCAGTTGCTGTTTCAAAGGCCTTCTGGTTTCTCAGACAGATGCCTCCAGAGACCTCAAAAAGCTGAGGTACCTCCTAGGTTTGGCCAGCTGTTGTGGTTTGACACGGAAGTGGTTTTTTGCACAAAAGTCCTTCTAGTTCTGATCAGAGCCAATCAACTGTCTGGCTTGATTATTGGCAAGTTTTAAGCCACTTAGGAGTTTGACACACCTCTGTGAATCACATTTTAAGATAGACAGAGCCCGAGAAGGCTCTCTGGACTTCCGGCCATCCAAGAGGCAACTTGGGCCCCCGGGCCCTGCTCGGCCTGGCCCGACCCGGGAGGCAGTCGCCCCTCCTTGGCCCTGTTCTGTCTGGGCCCCCCCCAGCCCTGCCCCATGCAGGTAGAGCTGGGCTGGCAGCGGCCCCCCTTCACCGCCACAGCAGAGCTCAGCTCCAACTCCCCCAGCAGAGATCATGGCACCGAGAGAGATAAGAGAAGTTCCAGCTGGGCCGGGTGAGATTAACCCTGTTAGTGCTGTTAAGGTTTCTTCAGAACAGATGGACCTGAAAATGCTGATCCTCTCCCAGAGAGAAAGCAGAAAGAACATGAAGAGACACCCTAAGGTGTAAGTCAGTAAGGACAAAAGGGCTGAAACCCTGAGAGAAAAGAAAGAGAAGATGCTTCAAACCTGGAAGCTGAAATTCTGTTGCAGAAACCCTTTGGGGATGAACTGGACTATTGGAGTCCCTGCTGTAATTTCATAGAGCATCGGAGGGGGGTAGAGCAATCGGGAGCTAAGGTGCCTCTGCATTTTCTCTCTTTATTCCTTTGGCTCCAGAGTGTTTGGACTCAGTTTACCTTCACCTGGAGGGGTGTTCAGTACGCCCGAAGTTGATTCTGCCAAGTGGGTGGGGAGGGGTCCCACCTTCTGTTATGGACTGACACTTGGAATCTTTGGCTGCCTAGTGGGTGGGGGGCATGGTCCCACCCTTTGATGTGGACTGATCCACTGATTGAACCGACCATAGAAAGGAACCAAGAGGGGTCAGTGCGAAGATGACCCCAGTTCCTAGAGATGAAGATTGCTCCTAGGGATGAGTAAAGAAGACCTTGCTCCTGAATGGCTCAGCCTTAAATTGACACCCCATGTTAGCTCAAATTGAAACCCTCAAAAAGCAGCTGTGGGGAAAGCGGTGATTCGAGGTTAGGGACTTTTTCACTGCAAGCAGAAACCTCCCGGGCGGCTGTTTTGCTGTGATATTGAACCCATAAAAGAGTTGTCTCTAGTGGAAATGTCGCCATAAGGTCAGCAAGAAAGACTCAGAGACTCCTATCTCTTTATGTGAACTGAAAAGATTATAAAGATGGTAAACTGACTGAAATCTCAAGGGTTGTTTCTACATTATCAGTGTGGAAAAAGTGTGGGGAGGAAAAGTGTTCTAAGGGTTTAGTCTGATTCTAACTTTTGTTTCCTTCTTTTAGGTCTGCTAATAAACTTCTTAGAGTTTTTTAAGTTTGTGCCTGCTTTGTTTTCTCCTAATTCTTATGTCACAGAGGTAAAATAAGTAAGTAAGAGATGATCTGAACAAAACCACTACACCAGCCTTATAGGCATGTCTTGATTATCCCAGGGAATTTCAGATGACCCTCACCTAGAGTCTCGAACGACTGGAAAAGGGTGGGGGTGGGAGTGTTGTTTGCTTGTTTGCTTGAGTGTTTTTTATCTAGCATTTCCAGTTGATTTGGTAACTTGTGTAGCACAACTAAGCAAAGGGAGACAATGAAAGGAAATAATTGCAGTCATCCAGCCTTACTTTCCCAGGAACTGGGGCAAATCTAATCACTGCCACAAGTTATTTCATGGCTTTGCTTTTTTAAAATCCAGTAGTCTGTGGGATAGCAACTCAATTCCAGAAAATAATATTTAAGGAAAAAAAAAAAAAGTTTTGGAGCAATACAGCACTTTGATGACACCTGAGTTTATTTCATTGGGATTTATGAATCCTGTTTATAAAGCTGCTTCCTTATTTTGAGCGTATGAAAGCAGTTAATGACATGCAAAATATCTGGCCCTCATAGTTCAAAGATGTCTATTTTAGCCTTGCTTACTTCAAACATAGGAAGTTCTACTATTGTGGTACTTACTGTTAGTGCAAAAGCCACTCTTCTTTTATTCTAGACTTATTTTAAAAGAAATTATAATGGCTCACTGAATCAATTATTCATCCTTTACTGAAGTGACAACATGTTATTGTACTAAGACACAGGAAAATATAAAATTGTATTTGTTCCTTAGCTTTGGATACAATAGTATTTTTGAAAAATCAAATACTAATGTGTACTTTGGCACGACATCTTCAGTATTTGTGCCTCCCTCTGATAAAGTGCAATGCAAAACCTTTCATCCAGCCTCTGTACAGACAAGGACACTGCTTCAGGGGAAGGCCAGACAGTGTAGTAGCTCTCTGAAGTAGCCAGGGAAAACATACTTTCCCTTAAAGTTAGCTGCCGGAGTAACCTTGTTTTTATTATCTCCCTTTTTAAGTAACCAGTTCTGCTCTCATTCAGGTGAATGAGTGTTTTTGCAGGAAATCTACTCTTATTCCATAGAATTTACAGGAAGGAAGTAGTGCTTCAGGAAAAGTTCATTCCTGAACTCTTTGAATTATGAATTTATGAATTTTCTATAGCAAGGTTTACAGCAACAGCAATTTCACTACATTTACCTGCAATTCAGAAATAACCTTAAACTTTTATTGATGTTAGTGACATGTTTATTTGTCTTTAAATCATGAGAGACATTTAAGATCTTCCTGTGGCCTTAGTAAACTAAGTCTATAAGTTTTCACAAAACACCAAACAACTTATATTTATGTCTTTTTGCATCCATTGCCACCCTCTTGAGGAGATAACCGGTGCTGAGGGGCTGCACATCAGATGCTGCTTCTGTTTTGTTCTCATAATGGGAAATCGGTTAGTTTGTATCATTGACTGTGTGCTACTGTGAAAGAAAATTAGATTGCACCTCGAACTTTGAAGTAAAAAGAGGAAATCACGGCAGATTTTACAGTCAACACCAGAATATTGAATCATAAAGAGATTATTCAAAAGACACAAGCAATCATTACACTCACTCTTGCAGGCTTCATTTTGTGAAAACAGCAGAGAGCTCTTCAAGATCTGCAGCTTTTCCTGGTTATTGTGGACTTAGATAAGTCACAGATTTGCAGGCAGGTGCTCCAAATCTTGAACTCTGCATGACATTAAATACAAAGTCAACATACAGTTGTTTATTTTTCTGGAGAACCAAGTTGGAGCCTTCATCGATGAATATTCCAGTTGTGGTGTACATGGTGCACATACTTAACACATATTCTAGTTAGCAAGGTCCGTGGGGATTGTGTTTGTGTCCTGAATATTGACAGACTTCTGTACTTAAAATATGAAGAATGAAAGAAGCCTAATCACCGCACAGTAGTTTGGCTTTTTTCCTTACTCATGCTGTTGGGAGGCAAGCCAGTCACTGACTACTGGGGCCATCGATGGACTGACTCATTGCCATTTTTGCCTTAGTAATTTGTTTTTGTACAGACAGTATTTTTTTCCTGATAGAGGTATTTAATCTAAGTTTTTCATATTTAAGAGCTCTTACAGCCAGGCTGTGAGATTAGGACCACATAAACCAATTCTAATGGGGTTTACAAATAGAGGCATGAAATATAATCACAGGTTTTAAGTGGCAACAGTAGTACTAGTGAAATGAATTAGCAACTTGATCTATTTGATATATTAATTCGCGAGCTAGATTTGGACAAAATTGCCTCTTTACCTTGAAAAATAGAAGATACTGGCACTGATTTTCTGAATTGCTTCAATATTATTCTCTGACACATGCATCACTACACTTTTCAGTAATATATGTCAGGTATAATGTTTAGAAACAGCAGAGTATCAAGTTACAGCAAAGATCCATACTGCTTTGTGCTTTGTTATATCTGAATCTTGTATCCTGGTGATAAGCAGGCTTCTCAGAGCTAGTAGAGGTTAATTCTATGACAGATCCCTAAACTCCCATGACAATAATATTTCTTCTTTAAGCAGTACCTTTCAGGAGAAAAAAAAACAAAAGGGAAAAAATCCATGAGAAGCTGTATTTTTGCCCCCTCTTATCTCTGGTCTTATGGACATCTGGTTCAGATAGAGTTAAGGGTCTTCTAGTTCTTTCAGACATCTGGTGCTAAAAATATTCATGTCTTGGTATGATTCCATTTTTTTTTTTGTGTGTCCATTGGCTTCTTTTGCTAAAAAATATATGAGGAGTTTATATGAGAGGAACTTTCCTCCATCTGAATGCTTGCTCAGAGTATCTCCAAAAACTGCTGAAAGAGGAAGAAAATTGAGGATGTATAAAAGCATTATAACTAGAATAAGTCAGACAAAAAAACCCCCACAAACATTTAGACCAGCATCCTCTCCATGACACCAACCCACAGCTACACATTCGACAGTGATTTTACATCAAGTTCCTCAGTGTTTCATTAATCCTTGTCTAAAGTTAGCAGAAAAGCCCTTATTTTAGTCAACAGAGAGAACAGAATTAATGTTTTCCAGTTGAAACAGACTCTCCATCCTGGGAGACACTCAAAACTTGACTGGGAAAGGCCTGGGCAATCTGATCTTATTGGGCCTGCTTTGAGCAGAATTAGCCTAGTTGGACCTTCGCATGTCCCATATAAGCTACAGGATTCTGTGACTCTGTTGTATTTAGCATCCATGAATCGACTGCTACTATTTGGCATCTCTTCAGTTATGCAATGAGAATGTCAAAACACATTTGACTATCTTTTTGAAGGCACACAGGGTATAGCTAGATGCCTATATATGAGCCTGACACCCTGCCTCCCATTACAGTCCGTGGAAATCAAATCAATAGAATTGGTAGTTGGATCAAGTTTTAAGAATCTAGGCCCACAAACTAGGTTCTCCACAAACTTAGTACTGATTTGTTGCATTTAAATTACAGCTTAGGTCACCCCTGCCAATTTGGTGCAATATATCTTATAGAGTTTATATGGGTCACATACCTTTTATGCAGAGCTCGGAATTTACTGCTAGTCTAATTAAAGTCTTGATAGTCTAATCAAAGAATTTTTATTAGTCTGAACTTAATGATGCTCTCAATTACAATTCCAATTATACAAACATTATGGTTCATACCTATAATCATAGAGTGTAAATCAAAATACTCAAACTTTATAGTAATTGTCCCTTTCTCTAGTATTATGCTCACCCTTCCATTGTCACTCTGGTGACATAGAGATCCTGTCCTAAAGTTGATGGCTTCTATCTAGGGGGTCTGGTATATCATGGCAAGATATCCATGGAAGACTTGTGATGTGGGGGGCTTCTTACTTCTCTTTACTGAAAATGTGATGTTGGTGTTAATGGTTTTGTCCTCCTCCTCACTCTCGGGTTTTCTTAGTGTCATTATTATGTACTTCCTAACACAATTTGCTTGCTCCTTATTCATTGGTTCACAAATCCGTATTACAGCAAAATCTACTATGTACAGCATATTTTACTTATATCAGATACCTATTTTTTCCTCTTTTTGTCACCTCTAAGTTCTTTTACCTGTGTGTCCAGGTTGTATTCTTTTGGCAGCCAGTAACTGGCAGCTCCCAAGTTGTTTACAACTCGAGGTCTCTGTTATCAACCTGTGTCTCCACTGTTAAGGCTCCAGTTATTTTCCTATGCCTGTACATCTCTATCCTGTATTTTTGTTCTAGCATCATCACTAGAGAAAGAAAAACTACATGTTGTATTTACTATTTATAAAAATGTGTATTGCAATAATCCTTATACCATTCAGCTGTACGAAGTTAAGCAAAGGCTGAAACAAATCAGGTAACCATCACATGGTTATCAGACAACTGCTCTTACAGCTAAACAAATTAGCCTTAACCTTCAGGCAGGCCAATACAAGTTCAGATGAATCCTGATATGTCTTAATAATTGTGCTGTTAACTTAAAAGACACAGAACCTGCAGCCTGCTAATCGTATTGGTACTGTATGTGTTGGGCTGTAAGGTTGAAGAATCTGGATAGATAGCTCACTTTGTAACAGATGCCTCAATTTGAGGCACCCAGTCCTGCCTACAGTGTCCTGAAAATGTTTTGAATCCTGGCGATGCATTCCTTGATCTTCAAGGAGGGTGAATTTACTTTACCTATCTCTGATAGTGCTCAGATCGAATAATGTTTCTAAAAGTCATTCTGAAAGGCACATGCTTGGCAAAACTGTTTCGAAATGCAAATACCACAGCCTTATCTCAGATGTTTTACCTCAGCAAGAGCTCAAACATCAGAACAATTGGTATATGCCACATTTGGAACCAGGTTTTCTATCACTCATAAGTCTGATGTCCCAATGAGGCCAACAAATACCACACTTCCTTCGTGACTGGGACATCTGTCAATGAGTGAAAGTAGCTGAGACCAGCACATCCCACCAAGTGGATATTTGTGTGCTGAGTTGAACAACATTGTGTTACTTGTTGACACTTGAGTTGAAGCCTTGTTCCTGTAGCACTTCTGACTTCTTATTACAGCTGCTACATGCAGATTCACTTACTGGGATTCTGGCACAATTCCAGTTGGAAATAACAGAAGAAGATGCTGTAAAATTCAGTGGGTCCCATTCAGATCACACATCCTGGCTTTGTTTCTATTGGAACATGGTATGTTAAATACCAAAGGCTAGGGAATTTGGTATAATGCATGCCTGAGTATGTCCCTCAAATGGAGTTGAAACATGGTCAAGGGAAACTGGACGTAGGAAAGCAGTCTCAGATCTCTAAGAATTGGGAACAAAGGACTATTTCTTAGTTATAGTCAAACTCTCTCAAAGTATCAGCCAGCATCTTAGGCAATATGGTTTCTCCCATTTGTTGGTTTCCAAATTTCCAAAGATTTTGCAAATTATTTTTCACCTGTTTCCCCTTGTCTGGTGCCTTCTCTTCCTTCTGAGACTCAATATTGCCTGCAGATTTTACAGAGGCTTCCATTTTCAGTTCCCACCATCTTAATAGCAGTATTGTCAGCACATGATCCAGCACTGCTGGAAGGTCTCACTGAAGAGCTTTCCAAATGACATAGAAATAAGCTCACTTAATTGTTACTCAGTGTCCCTATAGACTTATGGCTGGAACATGCCATGGTCCTGATTCCAGTCACTCATTCTCTTTTCTGAGATATGCACCTGGTTTGTGGGTTTTTTTATTTATTTCTGATTTGGCCACAGAACTAGCATGATGGTTGATGCCCACAAGGTTTTCATCTCAAGAAAATATGGCTGGCATGCAAACACAGTTCCAGAAGTACAGGAGACTTGTCTCCTACTCAAATTCTTGAATATCCTTTTTTCTCTTTCATCTTTCCTCCCTTATCATGTGGTGAGAAAAATTAGCCCTTGAAGGTTCTTTTCCTCAGCTTTCCAGGTAAAAGGGCTAATTAAATGATAAATAAAATAAAATAAAATAAAATAAAATAAAATAAAATAAAATAAAGTAAAATAAGCTCCATCGCTGAGATGAAGTACCTTCTGCTATTTTTTTGAGAAACATACCCTTATTAAAGATTAGGGTACACCTGCAAACCCTGTGGGTCACCTGATATTTCCCTCATCTCATGCACTTCTTTTTTATATTTGAATTAGTTTAGGAGCTCCTTGCTCATCTATGCAGGATTCCTGCTGCCTTTTTTTGATCTCTTACTTCTTGGGATGGAGCTTTCTTAAGCTTGAAGGAGATGATATTTTAATATAAACTAGCTCTCCTGGATTATTTTCCTATTTTGGGTTATATCCTATGGGATTATTCTAAGAAGTTTTATGAAGAAGTTGGAGTCTGAGCTCCCAAAATGCAGGCTTGTGGTCCTGATTTTTGCCCTGCTTCCTCCTCTCTGGATACTGTTCCCTCTGTGCCCTTCTGAATCCTGTTACCCCAGTGGTCATACGGCCACTGCAGCCAAGGCTGCTCCGACTTCCATATCCCTGACCAATTCTTCCTTGTTTGTAAGTTCCAAGTCCAGGAAAGCACCTTTCATTGTTGGCTCCTAGAGGAGGCTGAGAGAGTTGGGCATGGAGAAGAGAGGCTGAGGAGAATCCCATCCATGTGTATAAATACCTGCAAGGAAGGAATGAAGAAAATGTGGCCACACATTTTTCAGTGGTGCCCAGTGATGGGACCAGGAGCATGTATCTTACAATGAGATGAATTGCATCATGGAGGTGCCTTTTTTTCTCCACTCACTATAAAAAATACCCAATTATTTGGATCCAATGCAGATATCTGTGACAGAAACATCTAAATTTAGGTGAGCTAATATTCTGCTCTGTAATAAAATAAATCAGGGCAACACATCTGACAAATATTTCAAGATTAGCATTCCTACTTTTGATTTCCTGAACTCACATAAGCATATGCAGGATCAAATCCTTTCTGAACTGCTTGTTTTAGAGCCCTTCTGCATATTACCAGCAGCACTTAAGACTTTCAAGCATAGCACTGCCTTCTTTCCCTCCAAGCTGACAGGAATGCTGAAATATCATGCCTGAAGCTACCTACACATACCACACAATGGAACAAAAGCTAGCTTCAGTGGAAATCTCCACTGAAGATTATTTCTCAGAATTTATTCCTTTCTACCACTGCAGCCCTAGGTCAGCTTAGATGTTGATGGACACTTCCACTCAGATTCATGGAACTAGGCATTTTTTCATGAGAGCAACAAACTTTTCAAAGCAAGAGTATGCAAAAGACCTGAGCAATTTTTATGTGCATTTGCATATTAGTAGTTCCTGAGCAGCTACTGGGTAAAATTTAAGCAACTGCCTCTATCTGAAATAGCACAGTATATTCTGACATTGGGACACAATGTTCTTTGACTGCTAGCATGCTGGACCAGTGAAAAAAACATTTTTCTCCATGTTTAACAAATTATCTGTTGAGGTAAGTGATCATGTTCACATGCTACCTAAGCTTATGTGGCCAGCTAATAGGTAAAATCTATGCACATCAGAAACCCTCTGAAAGTCATTTGAAGAGTCATTTGAACCAAGAAACAGAATGCTTAGTCAATGGGAAACTAGAGGCATGGGGCCTTAGCCAGAATTTAGGCTGAGTTAGCATTGCAGCTGGCTAGGTCTGGTTGATGATCTGGTGGTTAACAACATTTCTGTTGTATTCTGCTCTATTTCTGTTTGTATTCTGACTTATGTTCAAAGGATACTAAGCTGGCGCTACAAGGAGCCACTGTAACAACTCAACAGCTGCGTAACCACTGTGGGATTTTTAATGCAGTTATGTTACAAATGCAGAAGAAAAGGGGAGTTCATAATAAAAGGGGCTTATAATTTATGCAGAAATTTATTTTATGTGGAAGAAAATCAGTTTGGTCATAAAGCCTGCTGAAGAGCTGTGTATATGGGGAACATATACAGTGATGAAGAGACTGAGAGTTACTTAGAAAAAAACCACTATCAGTGCTGTGCAGGACAGTGTCAAAGCACATCTGATTTGAATGATCAGTGTCATTTGGATACTGAAAAGATCCTTTTCATTTTATAGCTTTTTCAAATAGATTTTTATATTGTGTTATAAGCATTAGGAGAAATGCCAACACGTCAGACTTACTGACCTAGCAGTAAATTATTGTGAATATATATCCAGCTTACTTCTGTTCCTTTAGGACAGAGACCATGCTTTGCAGTTAATACTTACAGCACCATTGGCACCATAAGAGCATGGAGTTACTTGTGCACCTATTGCTTGGTCTTTCCCCTTCTAGTTGTATAACAAAATGATTTTCAGATAACATCAAGGCCTTAACTGATTAGATTTTGTTTTGCATACAGCCAATTTAATATCAAAATAGCTTTCAGATAAATGGATTACCAAATGTTTGAATAATCTTTTTCATAAGGAATACATGCTAAAACTGTTTTCTACCTAATCATGGCTTATCGGTATTACAAAAATGACAAGTATTGCCAAGATCCGAATAGAAATATCTTGTCCAAATAAGACTTCATAACAGCATTGGATTTATTCTTGTAGCATGCATCTGTATTGACTTTCAATGCACTAAGCCTACAGATGTCTTTGTTTTCTACCATTTCCTCCATTTTTTCCCCAACAGAGCTCAAGGGTTTGGGGATTGTTTTGCTGTTCTTTGTCTTGCAGCTGGAGATATTTCGTCATATATTTCCCACATTCCTTCACAGTTTGTTGTATACTTACATTCTCTATTCTGTATTTCAATTTTACTGTCGTCAGTCTGACTGACTTCTGCATATTCCATTCAACCTCACTTGTTAAATGAAGACTTCAAAGCCATAGGGGGATTTTTTTGTTTGTTAAACATTGTGTATTTATATAACAGCACATGTTGGCAACTGTCAACATCAGGTTTTTAACATCAGATCTGTAGCTAAAAACAAACTGAAAAGCTAGGCCATATAAATTTTAGAAAATTCTAGTTACTTCTCAGCTTTTGACATTTATGGTGTGTTTAGGTACTGTCTACCATCAGTGTTCATAACTCACAAATATTTAAATTATTATATTTTATTACAAGGAATTAAAACAAATAGTAATAAACTCACAGATTTTTTAGAGACAAACTTGTTTTAAGTGAACAACTTCAAATTAGCACGCATTCACCTGTTCACCCCTGTGATTCTTCTGCTTTAAACTGACTTCTTTCAAGTACATGTGCCTCTCCAAATAGGTAGGATTTGGCAGATCATTTTTACTCAGCGTTAGACCCTCCTCTGTCACCTGTGTGAAACACCAGCAGCCTTTACATTCATTCTTCATTCTCACACAGTGTGTCACACTGCACGGAAATACGACTTCTTAAGAAGAATCTACTCTGAGAGTCAAGCCCACACTGCCTCAGCCTTTATTTATGGACTTGGTACCATTTCCTCTAGGCTCCTAGCTTACTGCACAGAATTGGCTAAGCAATCACCTTGCAGTGGCAGCTCATTATGCTCCTTTTTTTCTCCTTGCCAAACCACTGAGCTGTACTGAAGAAGCTGTTCTGCTGCTAATGTGAGCATTGGCTCCCTGAACTTCCTTGAAGCCTTTTTAAAAGATGATGTTCCTTCACTTCTGGAGTGTCCTGCTTTAACTGCACTTGTAGTAAGCAAAGGTAATTAATTTAGGTTGTAAGGGAGACAACAGAGATGTAGGGATCTAACCAGGCTACCAGCTTGGACAAAGCAGGAGGAGCTTGTCAGAATATACCTGAGCTAGTTCAGAACTGTCTTTGTGAGTTAGCAGGAAATAGCTGTGGCAGTAAAGAGATCCATGCAGGCCACAAAATCTGTCCAAGACCAAGGCAAATATTTGAGGTGTTTCTCAACCTGAGCTCTGTGTTGCAGTAAGGACTTTTAAACCTGGTTCAGACACATTTGCATGGTATTTGAGCATACCCCAAGGCCAGATTTGCAAGACTGTACACATGTATATACACACTAAACACAAACGATAACAGTGTAATTGAAAATCTACATTCGGCTACAAAATATTAAAAGTAGCCCAGTTCTCCTACTAACTATGGCTCTGGCATGGCCTATGTTGCCAAAAAAGAAGAAAAGATGAAGAAAACCAAGCCAAAGTCCTGCTGCTTCTTTCTAAGAAATTCAGTCCCAGTGGTTTGTTTATGCCAGCTTCCTGCTTAAAGTAACTATCTAAGCCCATACAGAGATTGCGAATTTTGTGCAGTTTACATAACCAGGAACATAGATTTAAAAGTAAATAGTTTATAAAAGGAGTTTGAAAATACAGATGAAAATAAATACAGTCAATAGATCCACAGCCTGCTTTAGGATTTGTCCTTAAGTAAATTAGGTATATTAAATTCATTAGACTTACATTTGGAAAAAATCTATTTATTTCTCACTGACATTATCTGTATTAGAGGTTTAAAAACACATGTTAAAGATATAAAACAAAGGTATAAAACCTGAAATTTTACTTTATTTCCTAGGCTTTGGATAGGAATGTACAACTTCTATTTTTAAATTTTTAAATTATTTATACAATACAGAAAGTAAAATATTATAGTAACTGCTATATATACTTTAAATAGTACAAAATTATAGAATAATATAAATATATGGTATTTGGTTTATGTATTTTTATTAAGATAAAATAAACTTAGTTCTGAATTCTACCTTCTCTATAAGTTCCATAAGAAACCTGAAAAATTTGGATACGCTTATACAGATGAAGAGATGTAGAGATAAATACTACGCTTTCTTATTTGCTGGCCATTGATTAAATAATGAATGAAAAACAAGGTTAAAATTGCTAACAGTCCTGTACTGCTTGCCTTTGTGCAATTAAGTTCAGACTTGTCTGAATTCTGATGCCATCCTTGAGGACAGCTTTTCACAGAACTGGGCTTGTAGCATGAGGAATCTTTTCTTGGCTCATTTTCATGGTGGAACAAAGTTTAAACTGTAGTAAATTTGCTGGCTAACAGCAATTAAATTTCTTTTTTTCTAAAAAAAAAAAATCTGAGGAAATACTTCCTTTTAAATGTAAACTTGAGACTATTTTGATTACATGCTATTTGAAGCAGTATTTCTGTTTCTTTAAATATAATTCTTTGACAAAAAACAATATTCAGTAAAACAATAAATATCCAGAAAATAGTCCTAAACCACTACTGTTGTTGTAGGCCCTTAAGGTTTTAGATGGTTAAACTGAAAAAGCAAATCTTAAAACTAGCATTCAAGTGTTTTAGTCAACCGGACAGTCCACATGATTTGTTCAACTAAGTAATAAAGTCCTAGCACTTCTGAAAGACACATTTCCTACATTCAATATATATTCTGTACCAGACAGCACAAGAGAAATATGAACTCACTGGAGAGAATCCAACAAAGGTCCATCGGGGTGATGACGGGACTGGAACACCTTTCCTGTGAAAGAAAGTCTTTGAGATCTGAGACCCTTCAGCCTGGAGCAGAAATAGCTCAGAGGGGATCCCATCAATGTCTGTAAATACTTGAAGGGAAGGTGCATAGAAAATGGAGCCAGGCTCTTCTCAGTGATGCTCAGTGACAGAACCAGGACAATGGGCCCCCACAGAAACACCAGAAGCTCCCTCTGAACATCAGGAAAATATTTTTATTGTCAAAGTGACTGAGCATTGACTTAAGTTGTCCTGAAAACTTGTGGAGTCTCCATCCTTGGAGATATTAAAAAACCCTCTGGTCCTGGGCAGCCTGCTCTAGGTATCCCTGTTTGAGCAGGGATGTGGGCCAGATGGCCTCCATAAGTCCCTTCCAACCTCAACCATTCCATGATTCTGTGATTTGAAGGAACCTTAGGGCTTGCCAATTGCTTTGCCTTATAGATTAATATTATGCCATGTTCAAAACATCCAGAACCAGAGAGCTAAATTAAAATACATAGATAACACTCTCTAGAAAATACAAAGATCTGAAAGAAATGCATGATTTTCCAGTTTTAGCCTCTTATCAACAAAATGACATAACTTTCCATCCAGTTACATAGCTTTAAAATATATATTTTGATGTTCCAAAAAGAATAGGAATCAAAAAAAGGGCATATTTAAAGCCTAAATTAGTCATATGGCTTGCTTAGATACAAGTCCCATAAGTACACTGATATTACCGAAGTAAAAGAAGTTTGGTCTTGAATACAAGCTGTATTACCCATCCAGAATTTGCCCCTAAATGTGAACCTCCCTCTCCACACACAACTGTATTATCTCTGCTGAATCTCCTTCTGCCTCTACTGACTCTTCTCCCAAGTGCTATGGAATATTTTCCAGTTTTCCTATTAAATACACTTTGGTTCTCATCTACTGTCCTTTCTTCCCTTAAAAGACATGAATTGCATGAGTTCAGAACTGAAGGTTACATCTTAATAAATGCTTACTCAATTATATTCCTACACTTTCAGGCTCAAATTCCATTTGGCAGCTCTTAACTAGTTGGAGTTTCTAGGACAATGTATTGCAGAGCTGAGATACCACACTTAAAAAGCTATGGAGATGAGGTGAGAACTTCCTGAGCTGTCATGTGCAACACTTCGGAAAAAGTTTACTTTGGAGATAACTGTTGCTAATGATACAGAAGATGTTAAACTGATTACACAGGTGGTCTAATTTCCATGTCCCATGAAATCTGGAAATATAATAAAGAGATTTTGGTAACTGAAACACACTGCAATGCTCTGCAGAAAATTTCTTAAACTCAAGATGACCTTAACTAATAACTGTTACTTTTAGGACAGAATAATTAAACATTCATTATGCATAAAGTGGAAAAAGGAGAAAATCCTATTAGGAAAGTAATATTAATCCATTTCTAACCTATATTTCTCTGCCAACTTTGTTTCCTAACTGCTGGGGCTTTTAATGTGCAACAGAGTTGTACAAGAGCAAACACAACAAACAGAATAGGCCCGAGCTTTCCAAACATGTTTTTCTTTTCATTCGGATAGCTTTAGTAACTGCTGCATTAGCCAGGTATGGGCTGCAAGCAAGGTCCCAGGCACACACACAAAGTCTCACGCTTCCACCTCCTCCTCCCTTGTAATCCTGCCTATCTTTGCTCCCACCCCCATCTAGTATAACTCCAGTAATAGAGCTCGCTCTCCACTTCCCTGCCCTCCCACGCGCACGTACTGGCGCTTCACCCAGCTCCCCAGTGATGACTACCTGCACTAAAGCACTTACCCTGCTGCTCAGGTCAGCAAGCAGCTACGGAAAGGTGGTGGCCTGAGCTGCAGGATAAAATTCTGCGTGCCGGCCATTAGCGATAGCCACTTTCGCGAGAGCATTTGCCTTGCAGATCAGCTATACAGCAGCACAAGCGTACTCTCCTCTCCACTGCAGCCCAGAGGTGCATCTATGACTATTTGAATCGTTGTGTGCCACAGCTACACATCTGGCACTTCCGGAACCTAGAAATGAGTCAGCCTCATCCGATACACCTTTATGGGTGCAGGCGTTTTCAACTGGTTTTGTTCCAGGAGGTCATAAACATCTGAACATTTAGTTTTAGGAGGAAGAGAGGAGAATCACAGTAATTTCTTGCCATAGAACGGTGCTTTGCCTTCACAGGGACAGCAGGCAAACGCGCTGTTTATTACTCCTGAGACTCTTAATTACTTTAGGTAGATGCCTATTCAAAATCATTCTCCGGGTCCCCAGGATGTCTTCTGTGCCACTCTGTACTTCTTCTTGCCCGATGGTGATCAGTAGCGACAAATATCTAGGCAAGGCTCTGGGCTTAGGACTTAACAGCCTCACAGAAGAGAGCTGCCGAGCGGAGAGCGGAGAAAGACGAAGACCCGCTCTCGGCAGCCGCGGCAGCCCGGCCCCGAGCGGAGCGCGGCCGAGGCAGCGGGCGGGGGCGGAGGGCGCCCAGCCTCGGGCAGAGCGAGCGCGGCTCCCG